>QKMX01001468.1:0-12683 GCA_003401595.1 Venustaconcha ellipsiformis
ATATATACCAATCAGTGTAGCTCATTCATTGGTTGACACGATGCCAAGCAAATCAGCAGATCATGGTACCATGTTGGTAGTGACATTATCACAAATTGTTGTATGCGTCATGCAGTTGAATATTTATTTAAACTCAAACGAGTTTTATTATACGGATATAAATATTTTACTGATAAGGAGCCAGGATTCTACCGTCATTTCATAGAATTACGAAGTAATGCTCTCGTTGTTAGATTCCATATCACCCTCCTCTCAAACGAGACTGGAATTACTTTTTCCTAGCAGTTTCCAGGTTACAACTGAACAGGTGTGAATAACTGCGTTAGACTTACTTCACAAGAAAAAAGGAAATGTGTAAGCATTCTCTACACAAAATTTGTATCATCTATCAAAAATTTGTCCAATTGCTCTTTGAATAATCCTCTAAATACTGCCATAATTTCCAGCCTCTTGATACAATTTTTGCACAGGAGAGAAACTTTCAGAACTTGTGAAATCCCCCATGATGTAAAGTTTGATAAATATACGATAACTTTAAATAGCATATGTGAGTTTCCTTGCATCTAGGAATTCTCGTTACTACTGGTGGTCGTAGTGAAAATGGGCGAGTGTTGTTTCACACGCTTTATTAAGAAGCTATGATATTCATGCGCGTATCAGCTGATCAGTATGTAATTATGTTCATGATTTAATATGAAATTCGTATTAGAAGCGTTAAGCTAGCACTGTCTTCTGTTTTTAAGTTAAGTTTAGTGATTTTATTAAATTATGTAAATATTAATAGATACATATATGTAACAAAAATATCGTTTTAATAGTAATTCGAACTTGATTATTTGAGCATGATGTTGACAAATGGATGTTGTCTAACAATCGAGCTTGTATTAATATCGTACTATTTTGTATTTATTATGTCTATCATTTGTTTAACTCGACAGAAGCAATGCTTTTACCGTTATCTCAGAGAAGTAGGAAAGCAATATTGACGTTTTTAGATTAAATACCACCATACTATCAAACGAGGCTGGAACTACTGTTTCCTTTAAGTTTCTTGGTTACAATGGCCACACCCCTAAAACGTATAAAGCGTAAAGTAACTATGCCGTTTCCTTGCCATGCAAAGGAAAAGACTAATATTATCTACAAAAATCTGCATCAGTAAATTCCAGTAACTTGTCCCAAGCGCTGTAAGTAACTCAAAATAATAAGGTAACTTCCATGTTTGAGCCACTCACAATGGCCATCTAGAAACATTTAAATTGCTATCAGTATCGCCTTGGAGTGAAAGTTTTGGTCATTCAGCTTATGAAATCATCCGTTATGCATATTTAACAACAGTAAATAAAATAGCTGTAAATCATATGTATAGGTCTGCTACCCCATTCATCGAAGAATCCATTACTGAGAGTGGTCGAAGTGAAAATGAGTGATTGTTGTTTCACGCGCTTCATTCATAAACAGGTATATTCATACGCATATCAACTGAATAAATTATAGTTCGGTTTATGATGAAGTTCGTGTTGAAAGCGACTGAAATGTAATGCAATTTCTTCTGTTTTCAGTTACATATAAAATTATTTGAAGATTGATAGATATATGACATAATATAAAAACAACACAATCTTAATTGCTTGATCATGCCTTGTTGTCAGCATCAGAAAATTTGGATCAAGACTCGACGCTACCGGATTTTCTAATGCTGACATCTTGACATGGTTTAAAAATAACTCGAGTGACTGTGACAATAATATTTACATAGGTATCACACATTTATACAAAAGCGTGCTATAAAACAATTATGGATCTTTGTTTCGATGAATATTATATTTTACGAACCAGTCAGTAGCGACATCCTCATCATGTCGATCAGTATATTTCCCGATTCATAAAACTTCATTATTCCAGAAACACCCACCCATATATATGAAAAGTTACTTGAGTTATTCTTGAATTTTCTCAAGTTTGTGTAGATTGCCCGACTCACAGAATGACATTTATATTTTCAGCCACTGTTTATCCAACAATACAACCAACGATAAGCGGAAATACATTTCAACCATCATTTCTACCAGATATTGGTAAAATACAGTTGTATTTTATTTCTATGATAGAAGCTTTTTATGATCAGTGCTGTTAATCGTGATGTTATCTTTTACTTGTCTTAATCATCGATACACAAAAATAATATAAAAATATACAATTATGGCTGATAAATTGTCTTGTATGCCCTGTTTAGACGGATAGTAAAAGCAGCAAATATAAACTAAAGTCCTTTCCGACATTTATACTAAGGGTTTACTGTGTAGTTAGGTGTGGTATTTGTTCATCTGACACATATTATGAGAAAATTTTCGGAAACTATCATTTGTAAAGCCACAATCGGAACGTCATCAGCTTTTTTTTTTAGGTCGAGTAAAGTCTTGGATGTAATTCGCAGCCATTACGAACAATATTCGAAGTATTCTTGTTCACACGTCACATTATAGTGGAGGAAGGAAACAAATCACAATTACAATCTTGTCTGCTTTTTCTGTCGCAGCATAAGGGGCAAATCATCCCTGCCCATCAAAATTATGTTTATTCCTGTTCAGAGGCTATTTCTCGTCTTTACGCAAATGTTGAGCGATGTTACGATTGAAGCAAAACAATTTGATTAAGGTCAGAGGTACCCGACATAACTAGATCTGTCGAACACCAACATGTTCAGTTGACCTGTAGATTCACCAGTTAAATTTCAGTGCTCACTTTTATGATAGTGAAAACCGTAATTCGGAACACACCGTTTATGCTTTATTTAATAACACTTTATCTGACTGGTTCCTAAACTACGTGGACCGGGAATTACAAAGGTCGGTGTGACATGAACCATACTTCTACCTGTTCACTTTATATAACTAAATTTTGATTTTAATCAGAATGTTGGTAGAGTAGCACAGACACTGTTGGCATTATAGGTGGTTAAATGATATCTAATATTCTTACAGGATGCAATGATATTCTTGAAGACGTTTTCATCTTCCTAGACATGACCAAATATTTCTCTAAAGAGGAACAAGACAGAACCATAGATTTTGTGAGGACTCTTATTTATCCTATGGATTTAACGGAATCTTCAGCTAGGGTAAAAGTGGCCTTTTCCAGCAATTCCTTCTCTTCGACAACACTACTTACCTTCCTGAAATACCAGCTTGACAAAGACTTGGATGGATTTAAGACATTCTCATCTGGCGGCGACACACGTTTGAAATATGCTTTGGAGGACATAATGCATTCTATAAGAAACCAACAAGTCAGACCTGGAGCTAGCGTCAAGGTGGTTGCATTCGTAGACGGGTTAAGTGATTACTACGATTCTATTTATGCGGCAGGAGAATTAAAGAGAGAGAGGGCTGAAGTAAATATTATTTATATGAAAGTATCGAATAAAACAAATGATCTGCAAGCAGCAGCTTCTTCACCGACTCAAAGCCATGTGTTCGGTCTAACCACACCAGATATTTTACAGCAGTTTGAAGAGATGTACTTGCGAAGAGTCTGTTTTAGTAAGCATATCGTAATATATTTTCTATTTTTTTTTAATTTAGCTAAGGCCTGTTTATTTTAAATAAATAATCAGTGAGCAGGGGACCAATTTTTCAGCATAACTAATGTTTTTAAGAGACGGGGCATACAAAAGTGCGGTTATTGTGGTAAACTGCAACGATATAAATACTACAGAGTTTGCTAAATCATAGTTCAAAGTTGTACATAATAGTTGTAAGCTAATCAGACATTGATCTTTAGCACTGCAGGTAGCAAACATCACTTGTAGTTGCATTGCTTTTGTTTGCGGATAAAAAATTCAAATTAGACCGGCTAATGATCTAGAACTTATTTTCAATTAAAAAAGTTGCTTATGTTGTGACCCTTATTTATATATACATGACAATATACGCTTTCTCATAAAAAGGCAGCGGAAAGTTCAATCATACTTAGGACAATAATTTGCTTCATTAGTTGCAGGTTTTTAAAATAAATTGTTTCCTCGTTTTAGAATGCAAAGAAAAAGAGGGAATTTACTTCTTGGTTGATTTGTCAGAGTCCTTTATGTCATCCCCAAACATCGATTTTCTTCTGGGATTTGTTAAGATTGCAACGTATGCACTGGACATCAGGGACGATGGCAGTAGGATAGCTTTACTGGCCTTTGATGGTCTGGAAGTTACTGCAGTCGTGGACTTTGGGACATATGCATCCAAACAAGATTTTATTCGTTCTCTTGACAGACTCAGAACTTTTACAGCTATCAATTCTGCGGCTAAAGGCACAGCTACGGCTCTGTTAGGGAACAAAAAGGTAGCATTGATCATTACTGATGGGACATCTAAGAATCACACAGTTTTCCTGGAATATGTTGAACGAATGAAAAATACGGAAGGGATAGAGGTGTTTGTAATTGCTGTGTCATATACCGGTATGCTAAATAATTTATACAATGTGGCATCCGAGCAGAAAGACGAGCATCTAATCCAAGTACAATCTTTATTGGAATTCTTGCGTTATCCGAACGTGACCTTACTTCAAAACCGTCGTTGTGCAAGTAAGTTGACATTTTACCACTAAAATACAATGACATGGACTACATTTATTTCTTGGTGTTGTTCAGTTAAAGTGATCCAAAGGTTTATCATCGAAATGAGATACTCACAAGGCTTCAGTCCAATAAATAGGCTCGGTGGGCCCTCATTATAAAACTCTACAGTAAACAGCTGCTTCTCTTATAATCTATATATGATCACTGATATTCAAATTAAATTTGCAGAATTTTGAGTTTTAATTGATCAGCTTCATTTGTGTCGCTTCGTTTTAAATCTTGGCCAATGAATAGCAGCTATACTATCTTTTCACAGTAGTGAATCCTTTTGGCCGTGTTGTAGTGACAGTTACATACGAGTGATAGTTGTAAAAGTTAAAACTATTTAGTTAACAAATTCGAGTGAAAACTTTCTTTTTGTACGCATGTTGCAAAACATCACTAATTACTTAGGACCCACAACAATGGCCCCTATAGTACGTCCATTTAACATTGATGAAACGTATACTTTATTGTTGTTTTAAGATCAAAGGAAAGTTCTTTGCGGTTACATAAGTGTGAATTTTAGTATGCTATCTCAACAAGCCAGTTGGATCTCAGGATAATTCCATGACATGATTAATGTAACATTCATATGTGTGGATTGATGGTGGAGTCTAAACCAATAGGATTTTACCTTACAATCTCGCAAAACCTGGTACCTTTAGGATCCAAAGTTTAGGGCCTCTTTATAAGGGTCCACAGTAAATAGAGTTGAATAGGACGAAAGTATTGTCAATCTCTGTATACGAAGCCTGGTTTCCGGGGCTGGTATGGAAATATACTGTGTTTGCATTTATCGTATAACATCATTGCAAGAAAACATGTAACTTAATTCTCCATAATAATCTTAAATTTGTCAGACCTTGAAACTGAAGGTAGTTTTCGTTAATTTTGTAATTGTGCTGGTGCATTTCCTAACATCAGGTGACTGGAAAGAAATGTTCATAAGCCTGAAAGGTTTGCACAAGACGACTCCCCATATGAATTTCGTTTCATACAGTTCGTCAGGAATGTCGACAACCAGAAAAGCAACAAATACATCACCGTCTACAACAGTTATTCACACAACACCGAAGCCTCATATGACGGAGACAACCACAGAACCCGCCACATCTTTGTCCCCGCAAGTCACGGCAACATCGAGTGTGGTTTAAAATTGTCTATCTTATCTTTTCTAATCTTATCTTATCTTTTCTCATCTTATCTTGTGTTATCTTACCTGACCTGACCTCACATAGACATCAATACTCCGTTTAGAGTTTCCAACACCCAATTATTTACTATTCATCACCTAGTCATTCACTATTCAACATTTACAGTATATCATAAACACTCCACTTGCTCGACGAATATCCCTACTTACAGTCCAATACGCTGTTAGAGCAACCAATACCAAATTCGGTGTGCTTTTATGTTTGCTGTCGTAGAGGGTGTCATTTATTTCGTTTTAAGACAAATTTCATATCTCGCATTAACTCTTAACTTGTTTCCTTAGTCGAACTAGTTTTGTTCTTTATTTCATTTTCAGATTTCAAATTTATTTTCTCAAATTTCTGATTTTCATTTTAAACTATTAATTTTTATTTTTCAGATTTAATTTCTTTAAATTTCAAATGTACTATTCAATTTGTTTTTGAATTTTCATATTTTAAAATCTACATTTAAATTGTTCACCTTCAATTTCCATTTTTATATTGCTTTTCAGATTTAATCCTTATTAACTTCAATCTTAATTTTCGGTTTTATTTTTCACTTTTTCACTTTTATGTTTTATTTTCAAACTTTATTTTTAAATTGTATTTTATAATGTTCGTTTTTATTTTGTCTACTTTAGATTTTAATGTTTAAATTTATTTTTTAAATTTCACTTTTCGAAATCATTATTTCCAATTTTGATTTTTAAATTTCATTTGTCTATACTTTAGATTTGAAATTTTAATTTTAATTTTCGTTTTTCAATTTTCTTTCAAAATTTGTCATTTTCAATTTTTAATTTCTAATTTGATTTTTCCATTGTCTTATTAAAATTTTTGTTTTCAATTTTTTTTAAATTTTCATTTTCCGATCTCCGATCTAGTTTTTTTTTTAACTATTATTTACTAAACTTTCATTTTGAATCTTCATTTTCATGTCATTTTCAAATATTTATGTTTCAAATACTGTTTTCAGTTTATAATTTTCCAATTTAATTTTTAAATTTAGTTTTTTGAATTTCTCATTTTTTATATGTTTAAATATTTTTATCTCTATTTTCAATTTAGTATTTTTAAAAAATTCCATTAATTTTAATTTTTAATTTTTAATTTTAATTTTAGGGTAGTGATAATTGTTTAGGTATATTTTTTGTTGCGCCAAACAAAAGACTGATGGAGAGAAAGTCAGTTTTCTGTTCGAGTTTGAAAACTTATGCTATTATAGTCTCATATAGACATTAAACATGATGGGCAGAAAGGATGCTATGCATTCTAAATATCTGCAATATTAAAAAATAATTGTCTGTTTGGTTGTATGGTAGTAGTGCTTACCCACAATATACTTACGAATATAAACGTGTATTAGTGATGATTATTTTGTGAAAGACATAGAAATATACATTTCTTCCACAGTCGATTAGAAAGTTTGGGAAAAAGATATTACAGTTATTGTCATATGAAATAGAACAAAATCCCTTCATTATCATTACCCTACTGGTGTCATAGTGTATGTGTATACACTGTGTGCAAGTAATGCGATTGTTTTAAGGAAAATCAACGCACGAGACTTGGTTCGTGTTGATAAAACAGGACTATAAATAGGAATATATGCACAGAGAAGCGTTAAAAAGAAATTGTTACTTGCCTGATTTACAACAAGTGGGGAAGAAAGAATACGTGTAAGACATCGAAAACATTTGTGATCGAAGAACTCTAAGTGGAAAAACGTCGACTCGAAGAAGTGGATGTTCGTTGGCAAATACATCCACTTCGTTTCAGTTCTTGAATTGCAGCTTCACAAGTCATCGACTATGAAAAAATAGAAGCTACCCCAATGCCAAATTACCTCAAGTCATTCAATTGCAGATTGAAGCTCATTGGGAAGTAGTTAAATAATTTATCCTGCTCAAGTCAAGAATGTGGTTGGAGACGTAACCACTGTGTTCGTAGAAAGTTTCAACGAACATGCTTAAGAACACTTAGACAAAAATTGTCCTGATATTTACAAATCCCAAACAAAATCACCTGCGAAACCCCAATTAAATATATATTCCATGAGAATCCCTGCAAGATTTTATTTTAATGCTCAACATCACATGTAAACGATTGAACTTATTTTCAAAGTATCAGTTTTAGTTTGTCAAATCACCAGAGAAAACTCCCCAAAGTGTGCTGATCGTCTTGAAATATATTTTTAGACAGCAAAATGCTATCAGATTTATTTCCCCGGTATTTTTGTTCTTCTGATTAGAAAGACTTGTAAAATACCAGATTGAAAAGACATTGACAAACAACAATCGATTCTAAAAGTATTTTATCCACCTGTCGACTTGTACATTTGATATTTATGTATTATGATGTCTCAAAGTAACACGTCAAGGGAAAGATCTGCTTCATTGTTGAGAATCATTCCTTTCAAAGTTGATTGTGCCTTTGGTGCTTAAGATGATATAAGAAATACAAATCACGTTCACGAAGAATAGTTACATCATTATTGTCGTCGTGTTAGTAACTCGTATTTTGAGTGTCAAAATAGTAAAAAGGAATCTTGGACAAAATATTGCATTCTGTCAAGGAAAGCTCAAGATGAGACTGCTTTTTCGAGAACTATTCTTCAGTGAATTATAACGGCAGACGTATCCTGTGACCAAATAATCACTCAATAACAAGGATACGGTTTAGGAGATGTGTTAAAATAAACTTTTCATACGAAAGCACTCATCTTACAATCTATGGTCACTCGAGGATTGCATTCAAGTTTGACACAATGAAAAGAATTTCCCTAAAACGTACTTATCGAGCAGCAACGTCGTAAAAATGCCATGATGAAAGCATGAAAATGTGTTGCTTCAAATCTGAAAAGACCTTTCTGGGTCGCCAAAACACCCTTATACATTTGCTTCAGGATTCTGGCGAAGGCATCAATTATTAATTTACACAACAAGGACAGCAAACAAGTGGGATATACCAAAGTGGCTAACATCAACAAAGTCATGCATTCGTTGTTCAACGAAGCGGTTTGTACTTGAATAACAAACTTTGAGGGTAGCAGTTGTACGTACACTTACCGATCGTACGTGGAACATCTTTTGACGTACATAAAAAAGCTTTGTAATCACACATCTGTATACCTTAATAGTATAAAAACCTGACACATTCGATACTCAGTGAGAGTTAACTGAAGTTGACCATGCTCACACGGTTGAATTTAACGACCAACAACAGAAAATTAAACAATGACACATATCAGAAATAATGGATTGATTACACTTGGACATATGCAAGGCAGGTATATGTTAAATTTAGTGGATGTAACGAAATGAAGTATTTGTTTTATGGAGTGGATGAGATGAGAGTGCTCTATTGGGTGGCTAATGCTAAAGGGTACAAATACATCATCGAAGAAGCCATAATACGTATTACGCGTGAAAGTCTTACATAAAGTTGGAAACGACACCAGTCAGACTAGTAGTAGAATGACAGCTACGTATATCCTGTAAGATAAGTGGATGTGAAATTTTTAACCATTGACCCTGATCTCTGATCCAAGATCGAAGATAATGATTTCCAATGACAGCTACCAAAACGTTTGCTCATTGGCATCATTAGCAATGCGACCTTGAAAAAATCGATCAAAATCTCTTCGAGGTCCGACACTTTAATTTGCCCAAGACAAAAGTCACCTGAGATGACTAGATATTGTGTGCAACACCCTTTGAAGTAACCTTTTCGCAGAAACATTATTCGAGATCTTGCTTGACACTGTTTGAAGCCACCGAAGACTTATATACCAGAAACATCCCTGGTATTTCTTTTGACGATTATGTAGTAGGGTAGGATTTGATTTCATTCCAGACCAAGTCAATGACTGACCAACACACTGAACGTGATATTGTATATGGAATAGACACTAGTCCAGAATAACAACAGTCACAGACCACAAACGAACAGTACAAATGTAGAACTGATATCAAGATGGAACAGCACAAGGAACATTTCTTCTCCTGTTTTACTCGCGACTTGATGAAACAGTCACAAATCTGACCAGAGAACATTATTACTGATGTCAAATCGATTATACCATCAAGAAACAAAACAACAAATATTTGATGATGACTTAATAAGAAACAGAAAGAGTATCAGGAAGACGTATGGCCCCTCATCTCAGAAGAGACTTTTAAAAATTGGTATAAAGACTTGCCGTTGTTATCTCTGGTTTCAAAACGCAGTAGAGCACGGAGACTTCTCATTCAGTGACTTACATTTTTTATGATGAAAACGTCTGGCTCGAACTCATGACTTGTCATTATCTGTGCAAAGAAGAAACCTCAATACAGTCATTTAAATCAATCTAGCATTTACAAAACAACAAGAGCAAAACTGATACCAGGGATTTGTTACCTTATGACCACAGTTCTTGCACAGATACTTGGAATCCAGTGGCTATATTATCAACACACGAATGTCATCGACCAGGCATCAGTTAGGTAACAGTCAACTTTACCAACGGTCACAGTTTCGAGTATTGTGATTTTTATTTAATCATTTTATTGTTCCCTCTGGAAAAAAGAAATCTTCTAATTTATAAGAAATGCTCCATATACGTAATTCAATAATGTGAGATTACAAGAATCAGATTCCATTATGTGTGGATAATATTGTGTGTAATTTTTCATCAAGGTAGTCTTAAATTTTTCTTGGAACATTTAGTGAATTGATTTGATCGTGTGTAATCTAGAAACGACGATAAAATAGAAAGACTTTGTGAACATGATGGCTTTCTCTTCTTCAGCTCAGAAACGTAGCGTAAATCAGTGCACAATGACATTGTCTTAAATCATGGGAACGGCGTCTGATTCGACAACTTTTTCAACCTTGTAAATATGTTTTTGTTAAAATGTGTTATTTTGTATTCCTGTTTGAGATGGAGAATGTATTTATTATTAAATATATTGATTTTGAACAAGAATGTGTTGACCTGTTTTTTTTTTATTGAATACAAAGTATGCTCACATTATCTTTCAGATTTTCTCTGTCGGTCTCTGTTGGAAAAGAATGTTTTATTCACGGTCTGTGAACATAATTGAAGGATTAGCTTCCATCATTTCCGTGCTTCTACTATATAAAGCGATGCGTTGACCGTATTACATAGTCTCAACGAATTTAGCCGATTGAGCAAGTCCGCAGTGGAAAATGGAGCAGTCAAAACAGGCGGGGTTCGTTCGATTGTACTAGTTTATGGTCCAATCCCAATTTGTTCACTACGGGCCATTCGGGCCCTAGGAAAGACCCTAGCAGCCAGGTAGATCCTCAGAGTAGGAGTTAATAGGATGAAAAGAAGGAAGACAATTACAATAGTGTAGAAGGGACATGGAAAGCGGCCACGGAGTGAAAAAAAAATAAACAGGCGGCGTTCGAAGAGAAGGAGAGAAACTCGACAGATAGCCATTTACCACTCTTCGTCTCTCCAGTATGAATCAGCTCCATTACCGATGCCCACAACTTGCTATCAATCAATTAGTACTTCCTCTCACACTAACACGAGGCAGAAGGCAACCGAGAACCGTGAGTTTCTAACATCTTTGAACCTCAGGACGCAGATGCCACTTCCAAACAAGACACATCAAGCAAGCAAACTGAAGATGAAGAGGTAGAGGTCGAAGAAGAGAAAGAATGCAACCCCGATAAACAGCGACTCTTGGATATGGGACTGGAGGAGGTAATGGAAAATCCCATTGGTCATTACACACGACGTGTTCGATAGCATAGGTAGTGTATTGGTCACTACATGATGTGTTGATTGCATAATATGGGGTATATAGGTGTTGGATAGTAGGAAGCTTAATGTTGGTCTACACACGGCGTGTTGGACAGTATATATGTGGTATTGATCACTAAGTTTTGATTGTGCATGGTATAATGTGGGAGTTGCATTGTAGATGACTGGATGTTGGTCACAGTATATTGTATTGAGTATTGTTAGTGTTAGTGAGGTAATGAGCACTATACGCGGTGTGTTGATGGCATAGTGTGGGGTGTTAAATAGATGACTGGATATATGTGACTAGACAGCGTGTTGGACGGACATTTCATGTATAGTATTATTCATTACAAACGGGGTGTTGATGGTATAATGTGGGGTGTTGGAAATAAATGACTATGCTGGTCTCTACACATGACATTTTGATGTTATGTGGGTGTTGGATAGTCGATAACTGGATGTTGGTTACTAAAGACCGTGTGTTGGATAATATTGGTGGGGTATTAGTCATCACACTAGGTATTGATAGTATGATGTGGGGTGTTGATTGTAACTTCAAAAATTGTAACGTTACATTTTCCTTAGGGGGCCAAACAGAAGAAAAGATAATTTTGCTTGCGTGTGAGAGTGTATATTTGATCCCACTTCGTTTGCATCATACTACCTTTCTGTGTCACAGTATCTTTCTGTGTTTGTAAGTATAATGCGTGTATAAACACTCCTACCCTTTTAGTTAGATATTACGGCTGTGTGTCTGATTATAATAATAAATGTTAACATTACCAATCGTGTAGATGACTATTAATATTTCAGATACTATGACTCTCTCAAAGACGTTACATCTACAATGTCCCTGCGCCTGTTAAACATATGGACAAGTTTTAACATGGAATGCTCGTAGGCCCCTCAACTGCCATATTTTGAGTTCAAATCTAATAATGTAACAATGTACTCTCAATTGAGATCAACCGCTTCTTATAATTTTAAAATCATTTTGACATTCCATTTATCCATTTTAAAATCCAGTATATTCCTATCAATTTTGAACGTGGGAGTAATATTTCTCGATTTTAATGAGGAAAGACACACACACACACACATACATACATACATA
>QKMX01001495.1:0-12158 GCA_003401595.1 Venustaconcha ellipsiformis
AAAGAACAATGCAGAACTAGTATCTAAGCAGAGGAGCTGAGCACTTTCGACTTTTAATTAGTCTTTTTCAAAGGCATATTTAAAACAGACAAAACAAGGAAAAAAGGCACAAAAACCCTTGTGATTGCAAATCCTTACATAGCTGTTTCTACAGGAATCAAATCTTTAAATTTACTACATCTCAACAACCTATATCAACTTGCTACTAAAATGTTTTAATTTTTGTTCAGCGATTTCTATATTAATACAGTGGTAGTAGTCTATTGAAGTAATATGTGTAATATTTTAGAATTTGATTCAACTTACCTTTAAGTGGTACTTATTCAACATCATTTGGATTTCTATACGTCCGCATTCACTTGGAATGTCACTAATCAGACGCAGCAAGAGGTGCAGACAAAAATCTACCTAAAGGTTTGATTCAGTACAATCCGGATTGAGTGTCTTGCGCTGTGATGCTGCAATAAAAGCTAAACAAATTCGTACAACTATCGATTGTGATGATTGCACTTCTTCAGCTCTTATTCGGACCCAAGATTAATACATGGCCACTGTTGCAAAAGACCGTATATTTCCATGATTTTCTTCTGCAAGTTTCTTGATGACAGTTAAAGTGCAGATCATTCACAAATCAGCAGCAAATAGTCTTTCGTTAAAGATAAGTAGTCTTAAATTTTAAAGGTAATAATTATATTTAATTTAAAATGGGAAATGTGGATACATGACCAATATGACGTGTACTGTAGTAAATATAAGCAATGATATTAAAATGAGTGAAACTGAATCGAAGCCATTGTTTTTCTGTTTATTTTCCTTTATTAGCTCATGTGACGGAGTGCTAAATTTTGTTTTATATACTTGTTCTTATGTCGTTAGATCACGAAATTCCGCTAATATAGTACGTATCAGTACTACATGTTTTCACTATAGCATAAATCCTTATTAAGTAAATGATAGTGGTGCTATAGAAATGATGTAAATCACGATAAAATCATTATATTTTCTCTTCATTTGCTTTCATTAGGTCATTGTATCCTCTCACAAACTACTATTTGGAAAGTGTAGAAATTCCAAACAAAACCTAGGTTCATCATCTCAGTACGTTTATGTTTTGTGCACTGTATGATTCATTTTAGCGATATATCCAAGCGTTTGATGCTGGGTATATTTACTAGATAAAATGACCATTTACGACTATGTAATTACTGGTATTGTTTTTGTAGTTTAACAGCGCAATCACATTGATTTTTATATATGTATGTATCAAGTAAGGATCTGGTCCTTGAACGCATCTCTAGGTGATTTGGATAGATATAATAGTGTTATTGAAACCAACATTAGTTTGATTAACCCTCATCCAAAATTAGGAAATAATGAATAACTCTTGTTTGATTTTATTACTGTTCTATTGTAAACAAATCCAGTACCCAATAAAATCCTCAACAGGCGCGCTCTGGGTTCAGTAATAGGGACAATAGCTGTAAATACACAAAGTAAAAGACGTTAAAAACCTGAACAGCTTAGACACTGAAGGCATTTGTTTAAAAATGTAAATAGTTGGCCAGTATTGTTCAGTATAGAGGATTATTTGGTATATCAGCTCATATTTTATTGCATATGTACCATTAATGATCTATTGTTTTGAAAATGAGTTACAACAATTCCAAATTATCTGAAATTAGAAGACAATTGATAGCCTCACAAACGTGGTAATAATCTACGTTCTTAAAGAAAATAAATAAATACAATTGACGAATTGAATATATACCATACTTCGTGATCAAACTATATTCATCTCTTTACCAGTGCAGGGCACTCATACATGTTGATGATATCTACATCCAATACAGAAGGAAGTAGAGAATCAAATGGAAAAGTTCCTCAGACATTTATTACGCTAATATAAAAAACAACCCACACATCATTATTATTTCTAGATGACGTCTGTCATTCTTATGTTTTGTTTAGTTGTCATATCAAGATGTCAAATATAGTATGGCTAGAAAATCAAGTTTGTAAATGACCCTCCTTTCAAACAAGAAAATTGAGAATCAGTAGCTGCGTCGGAAGCAAAGATCTGGATTTTGATGTCATATTCCTCTTCCTCCTCATTGTGGATGATAGGAGGTTCAAATAGTATTTGGAAAATCGGATCAACCCTTACCGGTGTCCTAATATTGGATATTATGTGTGATACCCATTCCAAACAGACTGACTGAGCCTGCCTAGAAAAGAGGGATAGTTCTCGGGGAAACTTTTGAGAAAAACCAATATGCTAAGCATGTTGATAAACTCCATCAGTAATCCTAAACATCAAGATAGAATTATTTAATGTATTAACTCGCAAAGTAAAGGTAATCTAGCCACCAGGCAAAGCTGCATCAGGTAAATATGCGGGTAGGAATCGGCCACAAATGCAATCACGAGGAAGTTAGCACCAGGTTTGCGCGTGAAGTCCACTATGGACTGGAGCGTGGTAGAAGCACAAAGTTTGTACACTGGGTACAAGTGTTATAATCATCATGGATGGTACATTCCTTATTCTGTTAATGACTCTATATGCCCTTTGAAGGATAGGATAAGGAAATATATCAGTCGAAGCTAAAGCTAGTGTTAAGAAATGGTAAGTTTGTGTTTTGATGGATGTAATATGATAGACCCAGAATCCACAGAAAAATAAGACAAAACATTGGTAAATGAAACTGATGAACATAGGCTAAATGTTTGAAAAAAAAACGTGCTTAAAATGGTATTTTATGCATGTGAAAAAATGCAGTTTCAGAATATGTTTCTGTCTCAAACACGTAAGGTTACATAATAACAAAGGCACATTTCCATGAACAGCCCGTCGGAGATATACCAGTCAAGATTGAATACTGTCTCTATAAAAACTTTTTATTTGGAGCACAGTCGTGAAAGACTTTTCTTTTGTTAATCTACATAACTATGAGTGCTTAATATATATTCATGCAAGAAGTACAACATTGTGACATTATGAAGGTAAAAGGCTAAAAAATTGTGTCACTCAGCCTTCGTTTTTGTGCATTTTTTTCTATGAAGGATGAGGCTTTTTCTCCACAGATTTTTTTTTTGACGCGTTGGTGGCGTGAAGGAACAATATTTTATAGGTTTTGAAAATATATTTAGGAATTACTTTCTATAGAACTGATTTAAAACAAATCACAATAAATTAAAACTGTAATTAGTAACAAAAGTTTGGGATGTATTCTGCTCTAAAATTGCATAGTTACATATTCGATCTTCTAATATTTGCCCTTGCTCTATTTTCAAACTGTATAATGATCTTGTAGAAAATAGGAAACTGAGACGACCAATTACACATATAAGATCAAAATCATCATCAATGTAACGTGGAAAAAACATAAAGCATATTAGAACACTGGCTTCAACAATTCAGTTGTCATTCGCTTTTCTTTCATGACTAATTTTGCAACTCATTCATGAACTAAGTTAGCTCCATTTATTATGTATACTAGATACCAGTAATTTATTGCAAGAACGATATTATGTACGGTAAGTTCAGTTGTTTATAGCATTTCTCGTGGATATATTATGCACACTATTCTGCATTGATTGGTCTGTTTGTTTATAACAACGGAAATGTGATTGGTAAAGTGGTTAAGAGACAGCACAACAGAGTATTTGGGAGTGTTGCATTTCATGGGCTGTATAGAGACTAAGTAAAAATATATCTACCACGTATAATAATAAGAGATATAAGTATGTGATATAGTACAAACAAAACCCATTCTTAATACACGTGTTCACCTTTTCATTACGACCTGTCTAATCAATGTTTCCCGCCCTCTGAAATGACATATAATATATGAAGGCATTGTATTGTCTCTGTTTATTCCTCGTAATCATTCATGACACTCCTCATAAGTTTTGTTTGAAATACAGGATCATTTGACGACTCAGTAATGAACACTATGCTGATATTTTGTAAAGAATTCCGGATAGAGGATTCTTTCATTCTCATACCACATATCAATAACTTCAGTTTCTATCACCAAAGAAAAAGTTTAGTGCTCCTTACAGGGATACTCGTTTCAGTTGGTGTCACTCGAGTTTTGTTTTGAATAGCATTGTCTCTGTTAAATGCGACCATGAGTATACTGGAATAGGACATGTGAATCACCATTGGAAAAACTTCAATCCGATTATGCCTTTTATAGTGGTGATCTTGCTTCAATAAATGTTACAACGTCGACGTTACACCGAAGGTATATGTTTTTCAGAAACAAATCATGTCTATCTTTTGTGTGTTCTCCTTCGGCTGAGTTTTTTTTTCTCAAATGTAATTTCGTCTTCTTCAGCCAGCCCCAATTAAATCTGGACTCTTTGGGATTATGTCTATGTGGAAGTAAGGGAGTTATGTCTATGCTTCCTTGTACAGTGATAAACTTGGAAATATGCCTTACAATTGAAGGTATGACGGAATAATGAACTGAAAGACGACATCATTATAATCAAAATTGCAATTACCTAAACTCATTATCATAATGAATGCTTAGAATACGTATGCAGTGATTAAATTATGCATCAATATTCTAGTAGTGTGTAACCATATCGATAGCAACTGATAGGAATAAAACGTTGCGCGTTATATTTCTTTTATATTACTGTATGAAATGCGGATAAGATTCTTCCGTATGGTTTCTAGCTAGTTTGCCAAGGTCTCGTTCAATTTGTTCTTACTATTGTTACATAGATTTGCTTTGTCCTTATATAGGTTTAATACCTACTACTCTATGTAAGAAAAATAAGCGAAATCAACAAGTTTATTAAAATCAAAATATAGATTTAATTATATAAGTTGTAAAGTTAACCTTTAACACAAATATGCAATGTTATGAATTAAATTACAATAACACTAAATTATTTATCACAAATTCAAAATAATATAAATATTCAGAATAGTTTCGAATAATTTTGAATATAAGGATTTACCAATAGTGTTGATTAATAATAGCGATTAACAAGAATGTCACTGAATGCATTCACGATAACCGCAAAGTGATAATTTAGTCTAAACTGTTAATGAACACATTTTAATTCCAATAAATAATTTAAATAAATCCTCACAAAGTGTATCAGAACAGAGTATTAAATGATTTCACATACTGACCACGAGACAGTAATGAGTACATGTTCGGGTCTGATAATGCAATATGTATCTTTGTGGAAACATTTGATTGCCATGCACTCTGCATAATTCTTTTATTTGAAAGATATTGATAGTCAAAGAGTGGATGAAAATCGCTGCAACAACCAAATAAAGTTCACCTTATCTTTTCAAACAAAATTGAGCACGTCCTTAAGTATATATTATAATAAGTTTCGTTTCATATGTGCATAGAGGTACAAATATTGGAGTAGCAATAATTGTCATTGTTTAAGTATGCCTCAGTTATCATCATAACTGATTACGAAAACAATAGCCAGGCTCAGGAAATTCATACATCAATGGATATGTTGTAGTCCTAGTTAGCAAGGACGCATGAAATAATATTGCCAAACAGAAAGTAACACTGGTTAAAAAAGTTCAACAAAATCCAAATTAGTTTGGAAAGTTACATTTCAGCTAAGTAGCTTTTTTCAAAATATTTTCCATATGTTTCGTTTCAGTATATTATAAAATGGTTCGATGCAATTTTGAAGCAAGTAGACCTCAATCATATCAAGCAGAGCATGCAACAAAATATGAAAGAAGTCTCGTTTTAAATATTTTTGAGCCATACACAGCGTAATCGGTAGGAACCAGTAGCTTTCTATCTATTTTTGATTAGATACTTATCGGTTATCTGTTTATGGCAGCAACCTTGGAAATAGTGCAGCAGAGGCAGAAAAAACGAGTTGTTGTCCTATTCACAATAACAGCATAACCAGTCTGACACAGTTTAGAAGAGATAGATATATGTAAGTGTCGGTACGTTAAGAAATGTAACACAAACAGCATGTTATGTTAATTTCGCGATAATATTTTATCAGATTCTTCCACGGTTGCGTCATCATACTTATTAGGAAAAATTACATACTATTGCGGACAGAAACAGTAACAAATGCTTTAATGTTGCACGTGATTACAAATATGCATTGCCGAGCTTTGTTTAGTTTGAAAACAACTATGTCGTTTAAAATGCGAGATGTTTTGGTGATACAGGCTATAATCATGTTACTAAAGACTGTACATTAGGATTGGTAAAATTGTGTGGGAAACTGGTTTACTTTTTCATCAAGTCCATTCTAACCCTATTGCTAGAAGAAAGTTTGCTAACTAAAGTGGACTTGGTGGCATGGATGATCATATGCTGAAGATAATATCTGATCCTGTCTAACCTTGCACCATAGGTGGAATTTGTCACCTTCTTTAGGGATATTGTCATGTCAGGGTAATTTTATAGAATGCCAGTTTCTCTCTTGAGATCTTTGGTATTGAACTAACCTCAAGCTAACTATACGTGTTTGTGTTGTTACTTCTGAATTAATTGTTGAGGTTGTATTATACCTGCTGTTAATGTTCAACCGTTGCGAACATTTATACAATTTTGATCCCCATTCTCAAATTTATACACTGTTATTGTACTTGTATTAACATTAAAATGTGTTCAAGGTTTTTCCTTATCTCTTGCAGCCGAATTCAAACCTCATACGTTTCGTCAAATGGACAATTGAACTTATGTAGAGCCATAGTCAACTCGAATTTCAGAGTCCAGTATAACAACACTATGGCCACAGAAAGGGCAAACCTAATGGACTGCAGACTGGTCACAGTTGGGACTCTGGAACTGGAAGACAGTATGTGAGACATACATTTTATTTGTATTATATATTTCAAAGAAGAGATAATAAAATGACAACTGTAAAATCATGCAGTGTTTAATAAAGCAATCAGATATATGCAAGTCAAATCGTTTCCGTATTCAGTCAACATAATGTTTGATGATATCCACATAGATTTCATTGATTGGGGTTTAACCTGTACAACAGAATATCCACCAAACGTGTTTGTGACGTGGAAACACTTATCGTTTAATTTATTATAAGTGAAAAATGTATTGTGTACCGAAGACACATATCACCTGCGATAACTAACAACATTTTTAACTTTTTTGCAGCAGTATGAATACGTAAAACTAAGAGCATACGATTCATTAGAAATATCAAATAATTTCATATTACGGGACTTCATAACTACATGTCTTCATATGAATAATAATATAATTTTAACTTGTAAATTAGGCGAAAAAATATCAGCCTTTTTCCAAGATATAGTTTTATTAACTTTACTTTTTCTTTGGTTCATTTGAGCTATGTCACAGGAGAGTTTGATGAAATATTTCATTGCTTAATGTTAACAATATAATGATCTTAGGCAATCTTCATACGAGTGACACAACTAAGAAAAATCTCCGTGTTTAAAATTCGTCAATATATTCTGCAATGATTCCACAATCACCCAGTGCAAGATGATTGCTTTAACAAAGTAGAAAAACGTCCTTGCACATACCTTCACTTTATCTAAGATATCATCTCATCCTGTTAAACAATTATGTGTAATTTTCAGCTTGTAAAAGTCTCACTCTCACATTGCTAGAAAACGATCTCTCTTGATTTAACCTTGTATTGCGAAGACAAGGTGTTGTCGATGGGGGCTGTGCATAGTTAGTTTTGTGTAATTTTTTGTCAGCATATATAATTCAACAAGTAAATGAATGAAACAGTTTAAAAACCATTCAGTGAAAAGGATATATTTTCATACATACACACATATTGAAACAAGCATGCTCTTTAATCCTGGATCAACTACATTCATATGCTTTTGGTATCCCACATGATATATGGGTGAGTTAAACAGCTGATAGGTAAAACGGTTGATACTGTCATCTGACACGATTCACGTCCTTCTTGTCAATGTTTGATCTCGTTGTTTGAATAATGTCGGATAAATTATACATATGTATACGTATGGAGGGATGTCTAATATGATGACTCTGCTCAGATACATTGTGGAACATCAAGGAAATTTGAAGCACAAAGATAGAAGAAGAAAGGGCATTTTCACTCTTATCATTATTAAAAACCTATCCGTCCTCATTCGAGGTATGGATCTAAGTGTTACGGGGTACAATTACCACTCTTTGGCAGGAGAATACCGCAAAATCTCTTTTTTCGTCGGAGATCTCAACAAGGTCCATGGCTTCAGCCTCTCTGTGCTGGTGATGACCCAATATTTGGCACCTTGCTAACAAAATAAGATTCTCAAGGAAGATTGAGGTCTCCTGGTGGCAGAGAAAGCAAATAGCGCATTCACGAATTGAATGGGTTGGACCTACCCTGTCACACCCACCTATACAGCTTCTTTCATTTCCAAGAATTCATCTTCATTCCGGATGAGTCCTCTGTTTCCCGTTTTGGTCCGGTAACACGCACGATGTATTGGGTCAGTCATTTAACGACATTGAGTCCGGGAACATTTTCCCCACTTGCAGTCACCTAACATACGTATCCAGTTCGGTCCAGCTCAATTGAATTGAAGCGGGTGCGGGTGGGGGTGGGGTGTCGGGAGTTCTAATCTTACAACATGGGAATGTTCTTTGCCAAGAAAGGTGCTTGAATCAACGAGATGTAATTAAATCATTTTCTGATAGACTTAATCACAAGTACGAACGAGTAAGTGAATGGCTTCAGTAATTGCTCTTCAGCTACATAAACGAGTATCCCAACGAATATTTGAAGAACAGATCAATGAGCGGATATAGCATCTGAACTAGTTCACATCTGATTTTCACTGTATTCCTCGGCTTATTATCGAAGCATTGATTTTTACTGGACCTAATTAGTCATTTGTTTATAGATAGATAAATCACATAAGCAATCATTCATCAGTCACTTCAAAATCACCGATGCGGACCTGACAAAGTATATACTTACTGGATTCAACGTCGACGGGATGAAGAAAAATGTCAGCGATATCAAAGATGAGTACTATTCCAAAATCGCCAAGGCGTGTCAAAATGTCCCCGCCTTCAAACATTCGCAAAGATAATGATCCAGACGAAGGTGATCGCCATGCATCACCATTTGTTGTCAACATCTTATCAACTATTGTAGTCAGGCTGATGTGTGATGCTATTGATAGCAGCTATCAAGTAGATCTTGAAAGATCCATACAGGCATAGCCGGCATATATTCTTTATCCTTTTACCCCTGTAGTTCCTCCTGGAGGGTTGATTGTGTCAGTACCTGTTAATACAGTTTATCTGCGAAGCCATCCGCTAGTATCACGGATTCATTTTAGACTTACAGACAAAACCTGACACCTTGATTTACGTGAAGATTCTTTGATAATAAGTTTTTATGTGAGATTGTGAAACTATCTGATCTAGGCAACCATATAGAACAACGTGTTCTTGCCCCTAACTTAGTTCTTGACAAAGTCTTTATTTCTTTGTGTATGTATATGGCCCTGATAAAATCAGGGAAAAATGCAGTGCTTTGTATTGTACGTTCTAAATAGCAAAACAAATATTTATTTTCTTTAATATCCCTTAGCGACGTTGTCACTAAGATATATTCAAGGATTATATCAAGGATGAATGGTTTAAACGTTCGATTTTTCGCAAATAGGCAACACACATTCCACAATAATAACTGATATGATCATTGAAACGAGTAGTAAACAAAGCTGTAGTTTACACACATTCCACAATACAATCTAATGACATGCTACTAGGACAGAGTTAAGTCTCAATGAAACGCTTGATCCATTGTTTGCTGGTCACATTCCACTGGTATCACTGTTCACTTTCATACTGCGGTTGTTTATGCTCTCTGAATACAATCATACATAATTTTTTAACTCTCTTACATGCGCCCAGAAAGATTTTGTTTCCTACTTTTAGAAAACTCTGATTTGCTGTGTTATTCTTCCTTCAGATTTTCGTAACTGTAATATTTCAAATTTATTTGTGATTATTTCAGGATAGAATGCATCAAAAAGTTGCATACCCTGTGGAGGTATGATCATGTAATTTTTGAAAAGCAGAAATAATCGCATTAATAATTTCGGAATTCATTATATAATAAACGTCAGTTTAAAATAAAGAAAATAATATTGGCAGTAAGAACTGTCGTTTGGGTATTTTCTCTTTTACAGTGCTACTGTTTTCATATATTTATATTTACTGATGCTACTGCTTTATGAGCATTGTTTGTAGTGTTTTACTTTCTGAGTTTCATTCCGAGGACTCTCACTTACAGTTCTACAGTTCTCAAATATTTAGATTTACCGGTGCAACGCTTGGTTCAAGAGGATATACCCTTTACAGTTGTCGGTATGAAGTGCTACTTTTCTCATATATTTGTCAATGCTACTGCTGCATGAAATGCGGATTTTTGGTTATTGTATCCTTTTTCTGTCAATGTGGTACTGGTTTGTTAATGTAACACTTGACTTTGTTAAGGACTCTCACTTGAAGTGCCATCGTTCTCATATATTTACCAGTGCTACTGCTCGTTCATGGGGATATACCCGTTATGTATGTGGGTATATACAGTGCTACCGTTCTCATATATTTGTATTAACCAGTGCTACCGCTTCATGGTCATAACCCCTGCGTTCTAATCCAGAACTCTCACTGATAGTGCTATCGTACACACATTTATATTTGCACCACCTGGCTATACTACACCACGTGTACTTACAATTACTCTCTGGTTTACTCTTAACGTCCAGTTATACTATAAAGTAATTTTTTTCACACCTCACGCAGGATAAAACCACACGGAGTGGAAAATCAGCACCCACCACGTTATTTCACGGGAAGGTGTCAACAAACGTCTAGTTATCATTACATTTTTCCGTTGAATTTAAAAATTTGGGATTTTAGAGCCCATGTAATAAAAGCAATTACTACAACCGTCGACAAATTTGTCAGTAAAGGGATTGGAACGCCAATTTCCATCCGTCGAGAACGGAATTCCGGAACGCTTAACCGCTCAAATACGAAGCCGTCTTATTATTGTTCAGAAAGTATTATGAAATTACCAATATCATTCGTGGGCGTGTCCTATGTTTGTGTTCCTTCGCTGTGTCAAGGCTTATGCTAGGATACAAGGAACAAAAGGCCATTATTATACTTACAACTAACCCCTGGTCCCAAAACAAAATAGTACGGGGCCAGGTACACACATTGCAATACTACAGATAAATACAGAAACCCTAACACGAAATACAGAAAACGAAATCAAACTGACACAAGATTTTGAGCTACCCATTACATAACAATATACCTAATGAATTACTTTGTGGGATGGGGTAGACAAGGTACGCACATTTGCAATACCACGGGTAAATACAGAAACAGCAGCATGAAATATAGAAAACCCAAACAGAGTGACACACACGAATGTAAGCTACCCATTACATAACAATATACCATAATGAATTACTTGGTTGGGAATTCCCATTATGATTTATATTTCCTCTTTGGCTATGCCAAGGACAGATACAAGCAACAATACTTTATTAGTGATGTTTAATCTTAAAGAAATTATCTACATTCATCAATTTGGATTAACAAGTTTGTACTGGGTGTGTTTTACATGTGTTTTATTTGAAAATGCTGAGATGATTATATTATCTGCGACATGGCTTACCAAAATGTGGAAAATACCGAAATATTTGACAGCGAATGTCATTGATGGAATTATTATTTCTTAGTCTATCTCCTTATTTACGGATATAACTGGTATTGGATGCTTCTTATTATTTACAGTATTTTACTATGCAGAATTCTGACTGAGTAATAGCCTAAAGGTTATTCAAGGACTTATTCCTTGGATCAGAATCAATGTGATCAATCACAAAACCATCTTTAATCAGGACATTGGGACATTCATAAATAAATCTTTGGGCGTATTAATGTTGTTTTTTTTTTCAAACCACTCTTTTATCTAGCAGTGATCATGCGATAACCAGTATTATGAACAAACCCAACTGAACTGGATTTTAGACGACAGTGTCTGATTTAACTAACAATCGACGCCCCATAATTATCAAACATGGGATGCACTCGGAGATCCGCGTTTCACATTTGACAACGTTATTTCCTTGCTCTGTTTGTAGTATA
>QKMX01001634.1:0-12304 GCA_003401595.1 Venustaconcha ellipsiformis
ACTAATTTTGCTTCTAGAGGTGTGTATTAATTTCAAAAGTTAATCTGGGGTGATGTAGCACGTGCAGTTTCATAATGAGATCCTTATTGCTGGTTATGCGTAATATTCTTTGTCATATAGTTCTTTCTGTTGCTGTGCCGTGATCAAGACCCGATCAAGCCCCATCCTATAACCTTAGTAAGAGTTAAATTAACAGAAATATAAATACATAAGATGTAAGTATTAATGGTCGCATTCTTGAGATCCTTTCAGTTTCCGATGATGGCATAGGTATGTATCCTATCCTTATGATTGTGATACTATTAGTAACTTTTTAAAGTAAGCATTACTCATGCATGATTCACTGTGTATTGGAATGAGATCTGAATCTTATGTAATTTTTACAATGCCGTGCTTGGATAAGTTTTGTTGTTGTCGTGTTGTCAGCGAAATTTGCATGCGTGATATCCTGATTGCTTTAGTTAAAGCGAGTTCTAAAGGAATATCCAAGGTATTTCTGAGCACGGTGGCGATCGCTTCGTAGAGCGTCGCATGATTTTGCAGCATTACGTAGGTGATGTAATTATTTTCGTGCAATTTGTATTCAATCATGACTATGCAAAAAAATATTGGATCTGCATCAACAGCTGAACGAATTCATGTCGAAGTATTGCATAAAAATCTCCCGAATGGTATGATCTGATGGCGACAACGATAGGGGTGGGGGTGGGTAGAGTTAGCAACAGTAATAGAATGCTGTGTTTTGGGGATATCGATTCGGTCTTGGACAAAAGAAAAATACCTTCTTAAACTATTTCATCAACATTGCCCTACATGTTGGTATCTTTATTTGAAACAGCACTCTGAAAATACTTACAAAATATCGATTTGGTCGTGGACAAAAATTATCATCTAAGACTATTAGGGGTCTGCATTCGAACAAGCGCTCCGAACCTACACTGAAAATAATGTTACAGTAAAATCGCAGGATATGGTATCTGCATTAATAATATTCCTGGTTTTAGATCGCTTGATGGATATATAATCGTGAAAGGTAAAATTTTTATATTAGAATTTAAATACTGTTGTCAGACTGGCAGGAACCATGCACGAATAATATTATCCGCATTTTCTGTCCGGTCTCGCCGTCTGCTCGATAGCTTCCCAAGTATTATTATTCGATGCAGTTTTCCGCAAATGCTTTTATAGCAGCTTGAGTTTTCACCGCATCACTATCAACGCTTCCGCAACCATGTTTTTGGTTTGTACAAGGACGAGACCCTTTTCATCGGATTGATTATATATTTTTGGGGGGAGAGTGTGATGATCAATTGGATTACGGTAAAGTAGACGAAAGAACGTTATTGTTTTTGCAAAACCAAAAATTAAGATCCGATGTGATTTTATACACCAAATTTGAAACTCAAAATTATGACCAATCACAAATGATTTACCCCAATAAAAACATCACAGCTTACATTCCCTTTAATCTTATGGCGCTGCACAAATATTACTTGGACCGCAACGAAAATTATCGTCGTGTAATTGACTTCCCTGTTTTGAGGGGTCACAAAAATGTGGGCATTTAAACAAGTAGAATGAAAATGCTTATAAATAGTTACGATAAACTGTCGTATACGAAACGCTTTTGACCAATACGAAGCGACGGAACAAGAAGACATCCGTCGTGTGCGAAAGAAAACATTATCATTAGGCATTACTAATACTGGCTATTACATTATTTGCGTGTCCGGTGAGGGAATCCAACGTGCGACAGTTTATAGGGACCGTTTTGTATTCGCGACTCATCAAGGAACCATTCCTGCCTTTTATATGGTAAATCATCTTAATGGAAACAAACTGGATAACCCCATCAAAAATTTGGATTTAGTGAGAGAGCGTGAAAATGTTTGTCGTGGATATAGTGGGGATGGAAGAAATTTTGGTCTTGCTCGTCATATGATTGTCTCTAACGTCGAATCTAATGATGAAATTGAATTTTCATCCAAAGAGACAAGGTCTAATGTTCTTAACATTAACACGGAAGCGTTATCAGATCTGCGCTGTCAAAATACCTAAACGTGAGATTTTCCTTCTGTTGGGCTTAATACACAGAAAATTTCTTGTCGTATGAATTCTCAATGCTCTGCACGGATATCGGCCTTTCTTTTTGCTTCTAATTTAAACTTTATATTTTCTTAACATGATTTGCATGTCCAGTCCACCTCCTAATAAAATCAAACAGAAAGGATTGGCTGTAGGAGCAGTAGATATAAAACCGGCCGTCGTGATGGCAATCAAAACTGCTGATAGCACCAGTAAAACCCGGCGGTAAAATCTGTAAGCGCGTTTAAAAATGTAAACGTTACGGTGGTAAGGGCGGTAATAAGACTCAGATTCTTTCCTGTCTTCCTGTGAAACATATTCGTCGAAATTATTAAAATCTAACACGTCTTCATATTTTACTTTTCATTGTAACTCATCTAAGGTCAAAATCTACCAAAAGCTCAATCCTGGATTTGAAGATTGAGATTTCAGCGACGAGAGTTTAAAGGCTATGCATTTAACCTCTGAAATCGGCACCGGTTACTCGAGTAAATTTGTTTCAATGGCCTAGAAACATTTATAACACACTTCGGCGCTATTATCCTTCTTGATGCCGTCTAATCTCCACGTGCAAATTCATTGTGAGCCTATTAGAAGCTTAGTATTCGGATGATGCAGAAGCTTAAAATCCGGAGTGATTGCCTGTGTTATCGGTTAGTATGGGGATGTAGCCGTTGGTTTTGATTCAGCGCTTTCTCAGCCATTTCTTTGTCTATCACTGGTGGTATTAGGTGATAATAAATCATGCTCCTAATGCAAAAAACATGTTTCCCGTGATGACATTGCCCGTTTATTGGACGGTGTAGTTTTTCCATAACTCACCACGGTCGTGTCCGAAATAGACGTAGAAGTGGGTAATCCGGTAATCGTAGCGTTTTGGCTCATGATGATCTACCCGGTCATGGTACCATCCATTTTGCTGAGTTTGTTGGCTAACGCGTCTGTGACATGGATCCACGAAGCGGAAGTGACTAATTCCGGTTTGACAGTAGCTGTTGAAAGTCAGTACAAATCGTCCGATCATGTTAATGTTGCATGTCATGAATTCGCCGATCAGGTCTAACATAGTATTTGATAACCTTTCCACGTACAACCATCTAGCAGAGTAATCAGCCGAACGAGGATAATGGTATTGATAACCGCTAATCATGCGCAAATCTACGGCCACGGTGTTCCTATGAGATTTTTGTCGAGTTATTCCTGGGTGTAGGTGGAATCGCTTCTTAATTTTGATTCCTAGAAAGAGTATCAGAAACATCATTTTTGCTGCTTTATTTTCATTACGTGATTATGGGTTCTACAGGCCTCGGTAAAGCGAATTTCCTGATGAACGTGTTGTTAAATAAGATGTTAAACTGCTACCACGTTACGATTTACACGTTGAACCCCCAACATAATAAATACAAGACGCTTAGGGAATTTAACGACTCTTTCTGCAGTGCGAGTGCACCATATACCGACGAAAACGATCTGTTTGTACGATTACCGTGCCGACTGATGTGGTCTAGATGGAAGAACTTGACCAAACCCACTTTATAAAATATCTTGTTTGACAGAATTAAGATCAGCAGCTCTAATATCAATAAAATCTGCAAGTATTTTTCGTTATCGCGTAAGAAACTTTTCAACAGCATTTATTTTGACGCAATCTTATAACCTGTCCAAAATACATTCGAAGAAATAAAGGCTGTTTTATGCTTTTCTACGAATTAGGTAATCGTTATATCATCTCGAATTGCAGTGAGATTACCTAGATAGATTTTAAAGAGTCTTACCAGGCAACCACATCGGGTTCTAAACATTATTTAATGACCTTTTATCGTAACGCTAAAACTATCCTTAAAAGTACCGGAAAAGGTTTAATGAAATTTACATTCCAGGCATTCAAAAATGCCGAATGTAACAAACACCAAACGGAACACGTGCCGTTCTCCCCATAAGACTTTTTCAACATAAAAAAAATCTATCGCTGTCATAATAAAAACACGTCAGCGTGATGACTTTCGAAGAAATTTCGTAGAGCATCGTGCAGCTTGACGTCAACATGTATTAGAAGATAAAGTGGGTGAACAGGAATTTCAGCTTGATCTAGCCCAAGGACTATTTAAACCGGTGCTAGTAGTGCTCGGAGAATCCAGGACGGCCCATGATGTGAAGCAAGACAAACTTCTCGAAAAGTTAACAACGACTCAACGAGTTCAACAATAAGAACAGGAATTATTGTAGAACATAGCCGAGATACTGGAGATAAAGATATGGCCGGTTTATTCACACCAGAGGAAGCTCTTCTCAAGGGCGTTAGCATACCAAAGAAAATGTGCCAAAGAAAAAGAATAACAGCGGCAACTGCATTTGCTGACAGCCGAGATTGAGGCATTGGACGCCTAGCGTGCCGCCTCTTAAGCGGCTAAAAAGGATTAGCACGAATGCGACAAAAAACACTGACGATTTGAAATACATACCTCCTAATAAAAGAAAAACGTTGTTAGAATATTTTAAAAAGTTCCTATAATGTCAGAAGTGTTAAATCACCAAGACCAAACCCTCAGGAAGGTTTTATATTCTTCAGTCAGAGCTTGAAATGTTAAGTAAAAGTCAATAATCATTATAACAAGTTAATTGATAATTAACCCGATTGGATAATAAAGCCCATACAAACAATTTACTCGACGAGATGAAAGTATTAAACAGCAAATGACGTGAGCGGCAAGCCGAGAGAGAAAAAATGTATTCCTCCCACGTTCGTGTCCTTAACGAGTGGTTTGTTACCGAACCCATAAGTGGCACAACATCCGTGTCTGGTATCATTTATGGATACCAAATCCTTGACGGACGTTTGATCTGCGGAGGAGATATCCACTGATACCAAAAATTCGGCTGAAATCGTTTCATGGTTAAAAGTGCTGATTGCTTCTAAACAAGTTGGTAATGCTGGCATAGAAATCTATAATGAAATTATGGAAATTTTGAACCTTTTCCTAAACCAATATGTTTTTCTTTTAAGCGTGAGTAATACCAAGCGTTGTATAAGGATATAATCGGTTGAAAAACTATCAATCGGTGCCTAAGAAAAGAACAATTTCATAGAACAATATAAACTAAGATGTACCTCGACGATGCGACTTTGTTATTTGATTCTCATTCGGCGAGTTCGACAGCGCAGTACAATCCACCTTTATAATAGGATCAGACACAATTACACAAAATCGTGTCGATTCCTGCTAAAATCTAAAGCAGATTTTTTTAAACATTATCGAGCAAAATTTCCTGTTATGTTATCAAGCCTCGATTCTCTCATCACTCGAAACCATCACAACACGCCCAACCAAAAATCCGAGTTTAAAGCGTCGGCACCATCCAAATAGATTTTATCAAATCTTCAGAAAAGTGTCAGTGTGCATAGGACATTGAAACCGACACGCTCGGTCTGCAGTCTCATGTACAGGTACGGTTAAAAAAAAGAGTATGGTGATTCACTGGTGATTGAAGATAATTTCTGTGAAGCCATTGGAAATCACTGGTGAGTGCCAAAAATCATTGGGATTATGTTAACCATAAAAGTATAAAGCATGTATTCGAGATTCACTCCCTATAATTTGAAATTCTACTAGGAATCTCAGATCCACAAGTCTACCACGGAATAAGAATATTTCGAGTACCAGGAATCAAATATCACCAACCTGAATGCGAGTACACACCAAAACTAGTGACTTAGGAGAAAGATATGTATTTGTTACCTCATAAAGCTTTTTGGGGAAATCGGAGATAAATTTCAGATGTTTAACATATCCTCGACTAATCTCGCCGATTGCGATCAGATTACATTACAGAATAACGACTGGTATTTAATTAAATCAGCACAATATCTGCTCCACAAGCAGACTGTGTAAGAAATTAATAGTTTTTTTTTACATCAAGCTAGTACTGTGCTGATCTTGATTACGTTCAGCAGTGATTATATGCAGTCGTTGGATGTCAGTATGTCGTGATACTGTGAAACGGGCACAGGTGTTGACATAACGCATTTCAGGCTAATGCCGGTTTGCTTTCGGCTGCTGATATAGCTCATAGCGCAAAAGTGACAGGGACGCTTTTTGCTTTGGCACGTCAACCCGGATTCAATATCCGATTTGCTTTCAGATGGACTCTGACCCATGTACACCAAGAAATCTGCATGATGCTTCCGCTAAGTTTGATGTGTGCAGAGATATTCTGATTTTCGCTTTATCAAACACACGACGATTCTTCATCGGGATTCTTCAATACAGTACATGCACAAAGCAGTTGAAACAGTAGGTGACCACTTTATCTTGAACTGATTGCCCTTATGGATGCCCACAGTTATTCCTTCAGTCACGTTTTCATTCAAATTAGAATCGATGTTAGTGAAATTTACCAAAAAGTTATAGTTTGAACAAACCTGGGTGTACATGAGATAATTTACGGTTGCTCAAGTCATAAACACGTAGCGAGTCGCCACCAATGCAGGCAGCGAACTTCCACGTTATGTTTTGTGGCTCTTCAGCTCGGGCATGAATTTTATACCAAACGTAACATTTGATAACATTTGTGTATCACAAATTCGAGACTGTCTCGAAAGAGAACTCGAATACAATTTCGTTGCCGCTAATATAAATTACTTTCTGGCCTACATGATGCTGATGAAAACCACGCAAAAATACAAAGGCGCAGATACAAGCACTCAAATTTACTTGGATGATTTTGCATCGTTGTATCCCATTTTCATTCCTATATCTCTAATCATCCCAAACGTTTTAGATATTCTCCAGCCCATATCGAAATCCGATGAAAATCAGCACCTGCAGCGGATTACACGTGTTACGCTTTAGTAATCTCTGACCACTCATGACATTAAACGTGCTCAGCGGAAAAATGAATGTGGTAGTGAGGAAATTCTGTCTAAAAGCATATTAATCGTACTGTATAAAACTATGCCACGGTGATGAAAATCTCTGCAACGACGCAAGCGTTAATGTGCAAATGCAAGAGAGGGTGGCACCGTTAACACAGATAATGGTGCCTGCGTAATGCAAGCCTTTCTGGCCGATCCAATAACGGTGTTGCCCGTGAGGGCACGCATTGCTTCAGCGATAGGCCCTTTCATCAGGACCCTAGGACATAAACTTTTATCTGTACTTTTGCCCATCAGTGTAGCCGTAGTTTCGACAGCTGGCTCGGAAATTGCAAAAAAAAAGTGGTTCGTGGTAATGGCTTGACCATTACGATAGCCGAAATCCTCGCACGATAAGAATTATCATAACCTTGCCAACAGGTTATTTAACAAATGTAGATATAAACCATAAAGTATAGTATTAGATAGAAACAGCGAAGCTATTTCCAGTAATGTTCATATAGTATTAATTTTGTCAGTGTCGCAAACGAAAATTAGTGCTTCAGCAGTACGGTGTAAAAAATGGTTATCGATTAAACTTGATGCGGCTGAAGTATCCTCTGCCCCAAACGGTCATGATAAACGCATGCCCACTACCCGCCAGGTGACCTCATTAACCAAAGACGCTGCCTCTAAAATAAGGAATCATTCTCAAATTATCCACAGCACAATTGTCCAAACAGTGAGTTTAATCGGACAGTTATTTTTCGGCATTGCCGGGACATTACTGTCTGGACGTTTTGGTATGTTCTAGGTGGAAGATGACTCCAACTTCTTGGAACGGTAAGACGCAGTGGTATTGCATTTCTCTGAAAATCCATACAAAAAGATGAAAGGGGTTGACGTTACAGGGGTCTAGGTAAAACCCTTTCCAATTTCCACATTAAAAAAGTTAGCTTCTAAAATAAAAACATTTCCGAGACTTGTTTTCTAAAGATCAACTCCTGAATAAAATCGATGCCTTTGAAAGTTGCGTCATCAACATTCAAGATTATTTTGGTTTAAATTGGACCTTTGTGGTAGCTGTAGTAAAGGAACCTGCACTAAAAGACGTAAAATACTTTGATTCGTTCGGTTTACCTCTTCGGTATGATGCGATCCGATGTTTGGCAAAAGGTGCATCAAAATGCGCTGTGTACACTTTTCACGTCTGATTTAGGACGTAGACGACAGCACGAGCTGTTGCTATTGCATTGGTTATATCCAAGAGAGGCACAGCGGAAAACCTGTGGAAGTAGTTTGCGGCTCTTCCGAGGCGGTATCAAATTTAATATCAACATCACGGTGTACACAAAATGTAGTCAACTAACAGCTGTTGGTGCTTAAGGTGCAGGGTGAGGACAGGAAATGTCGAGGAGGTTGAGGTAACAAAAAACCCTTAAAATGTTTAGATCTCAGAGTTGTGTCTAACCGCACTAGCACTGTGTTTATGTAATTAATATAACTCGTGCATGCTCATTGTTACCGCAGCGGGTTGGATACAAGCAACGACGAGATCAGGGTAGAACGAAATATGTGTAGGGGGTTGTGTAAAACGCAGAGGACGTAAAATCTTGGAGGTTGGGTGTGCTATCGAGATCCACATAGTTATCGGCAAACTTTTTAGACCAAAAGGAAGCTGGACGTTACCCAGGAATGAATACACAGAGTCGTGGAATTCTCTCGATGAGCAACTATATGAAAATAATCAGGTCAAGGAGCCTTATCGCGGCATAGACGCTATTGCTGTGCGACACGATATTGTGACCGGGATCATCCATATGATCAGGCCGGTTGGATTAAAATTATGTTAAGCGAATTACTGGATTTAAAACCCAAAAGGTTTCGAGAGCGAGTCGAAGGCACGTTTGTACAGGAAGAATAGACGCTAAACATAAACTCAGTGTAAGCAGCATTGATCCACAAGAGCACGAAGCTCTCAGTGTAAATCCTAGTACACAGCTTGCCGAAGAACTACATAGGCCCGTGCGAACATTTTCCCAGGCGAAAAGTTAATACTGGTGAGTCAGATGTTATTTGGTTTGGTGGATTTAGTCGACATGACATATTACAGTGTTGATAACAATAAGACAAAATACTTGCTTACAATTATCGATGTGCTAAGCAAGTAAGTTTGGGTAAATCCTTTACAATTAAAAGCATTAGAAGGCATCATCTGTGACAAAAATAACCGAACCAGGAAAAATGTGAGTAGATCGCAGAATCGACCGACAAAAAGTATTTGAAACAATATTATACACCCCCAACTGGACCGAACAATCATTTGTGGTACATTAACTTCAGAAAACATTACTCGTAAATGCAATCTCAAAGATACGGCAGGAGATCATATCGAAGGTTCTTTTTACGAGCAAGAATTGCCAAAAGAAAATGCCCGGAAATTTTCCCGATAGAAAATATCGTGTCGATAAAGGAACAAAAAATCTCGTCAAATAGTGTGGTTATCCTGACAAATTTAACTCGTGAATCACGACGGTGGTGTTAAAGGATTTAACACCTTCGACTTTTGCGTCTTAGTGATAACACCTGAAGTCTTTGCACCTTCTACGCACTAAGCTCATAAGACGCCGGTGCCCTAGAAATAATTTTATAGTAAGGCTCTAAACGTTTGTGTGAAATACAGACCATCATTCGGCAGTGGAGTCGGGTAACCCAATCGTGTCGAAAATACGTTTAAACACGTAATCGAATTTAATAAATTTCATGCGATCGAAATTGGTTTGCGTTTAATTCGGCTGAGTAGGAGACAAAATGTTTTCGTTGTGGCGCGTTCAAATTAAACATTTGAGTTTAATTCTGATATGGTATTTTGTAAAAGGTCGTTGATGAGCGGCGTAAACCGGATCATGGTCACTATGTTTTCAAGAGTCAGCCGTATCAGGCTCATCAGAAAAAATCAGCTCGGGGTGTAATTTATACTGTTATTTGATAACGTCACGATCTCATCAAAATATTTTAGCATATATTCGTCTACAGACTCTTGCACCAATTCCACATCCGGAAAGCTATGACGATCAAACTTAGCCGCATTAATTATTTATATAATATTTAGTTTATTTAATTGGAAAACACCTAATTAAAGAAAACCAGTACTATATAAGCAATGTAGTTCAGAAAGCGATTCAACGCTTTTCCGTCTTCGATAAGCGCTTTGATGTTTTGTTTGAAGATCCTCTTCTGATTGAATTATATCGTTGTAAGGTCGGAAATGAGTATACGAAGAGTTTTAGCCGCTATGTTGTAGGAACATCACAGTTGCTCTTTAGAAAATGGAAGATGACGAGGTCGAATATAATTTTGCGACACTGAAACTGATTTTTAATCCGCAGACGTTGATGAGAAACCGTTCAACGAAAAATTAGCTAAGGAAAACGAGAAATTAAACGGAACAGAGGGTGGATTATGGTAGGGTGACAAGACTAGGCGCTAATACGGCCAAGTATAATTCGCTCAAAGTTAACTCATCATTGCCGTAATCTATCATAAGGACGAGTTAAAGTTGTATTAACGTCTAAAATAATGACATCAATGGTTCATGTGGACGGCATTATTATTCGCACTTTATCTCACGGCGAGAAATTCCTATCGGGTTAATCCTTATAAAACATATCAAAAGAAGCTCGATTTTACAGGAATCAAACTTCCATTTGAAACAAAAATTCGCATCGGAATTAATTTATTCTGGCATAATGGCAGCATTTATTCGCTCAGGTTGGTCGGAGGAGATTACGATAGTTGTATCGACCTGTTTTATACATTCACAGTGATGACAGGGACGGTCATTAATGCTGGATTTAAAAAAATACCAGATTGCTGTACAAACCAGTAAAAGCGAGCTTAACATTATTATTGCAAGAAAATTTGATCAGCGAAAATGGTTAAACTTCTAGCAGTTTTAACACTTCAAAAAAGACATTAGCCACTAGCGTTTTCGAGAAAGATTTTTTTTTTTGTGCTCAAGCTGATGAATAACTCGGTGTTGGTCAAACCATGGCAAATGTTAGAAAACGAGTGAATTTCGGACTGGTTAATGATGTCGTACAGAGAAATAAATTAGTAGCTGATCTAACGTCAACATGAAAATCTTTGACGAAAATTTATTGACGATCCACAGGAAGAAAACCGAGCTGGTGATGAGCAAACCCATTTACTGTGGTTTTACGGTATTAGATTTATCCATAATGCGCATGTATGATTTTCATTACGGGCACATTAAATAACTATATGGCAACAATGACAAATTGTTGTTTACGGACGTGGACAGTCTGTCACAAGATTTAAAACGAGGATGTGTACTACGACATGTTTTCGGACAAACATTTATTCGATTTTTCGGATTATCACTAAACAATTCCAGCACAAAGGTTATTGGAAAACTTAAGAATGAGACAACTCAGCGCCAATAGATGTATTTGTCGGATTACGGAGTAAAACATATTCAGTCAAATTAGCAGTCGGTGATGTAAAAAATGAGACAAAGTTATAATAAAGATATCGTCAAAAAATCTCTGACGCACGATCATTATTTGTCGGTATAAAGAGGAATAAAAATGTTTTCTCAAATGAACACGATCAAATTGAATTGTTCTAATTTATTTACATACTCGCTCATTAAAGTGGGATTGTCATGCTAAGATGACAAACGACATGTTCTGGAGGATGGTGTTACCACTTTGGCGTATGGTCATGCAGATTTTTGAAGAGATGATAAGATTATTTGCTGAATGATCTCGGATTGATGTAAACCAAATTAGGGGACTAAAGCGATAGTCAGCGATTTTGGGGGTTCGCCGGACCGAACACAAGTGGGTGTTATGACTAACGGTTACCATACTGTTAAAATTAACATATTATAATGAAATATCATGTTTTTTGCTCGGACGAGCATTATTACAAACTATCTGTAATTTCGTAAATAATTTTATCCAAAACCACTGTTTCAACCTATAATCCTTTATATTGCTTTGTACTTATCTTAAAAATTGAGAAATGTGAATTAAAGTATTTACATGAATATATTGTGCAGCATGATATAATTTCTTATGATTAGTCAGGTTTTTTTCTTGTTGATTCAACAACACATATGTTGACAGCCAATTGCATTATAATTTCTTTTACACTTGACCAAGGCAAAAGATTAGGATTACCTTCTTTAATATTGTGTAATTTTAATTGTTGTTACATATGTAGTAAATACTTCTTCCAATTTTAGGTCACCAATTTCCCATTTTATATTTGTGCAAGGTATAATTGTTACATTTTGCTAAAGTGCATACCATGTATCTTCTGAATATATATATATATATA
>QKMX01001646.1:0-14294 GCA_003401595.1 Venustaconcha ellipsiformis
TATTGTGAGTATACTCCAGTCATTGTAACAATACTGTTACCATACACCTCATGTCCTAATAATTTGTTACTCTCATGGGAAATGTCGAAATTTTCTCTCTTCTTCCCCACCCTACGACTGATTCAGAAACAGCAACAAAACATATTGTGTCCGTGAATACAGTAGAATTCTTGATTAGTATCATGGGTGATTTCGACATGCCTCCCCACCCACATAAAGATGCATTAACAGCGCCCTAACATACTGTATATGTCTATACAGCGGATAGCACCGTCGATTCCAGTCAGATTTTGGAAACGCATATAATCCCGCCATTCCTACAAATTCATCGACAACCGGCATCAAGTATGCAGTCGTCTGTCCTAGCCAAACTAGTCTCTCCAGAGCCGCACTCCACCAAGAATGACATAACGGTTATGCATACTGTCGATATTGCATTATCATTTCCTGTTGATAACCTTAATGAAACGGAAATGCCATAAGATACCGATCCGACAATGGAAGAGATGGAATTTAATTCAAGTCTGCAATAAAAGAAATTTGCACGACTTTGTTGCCATATGAATTTGGTCCGCCACAAAACATCAATTCTACCCTACAATGACAATGCTTTGGTTGACATAGACTATGACGACGACAATTAGTCATTCATAATCTTTCCACATGTTAAAGATTTACCACATTTCTTGGTATCTCTTGGAACATTAGCGACCCAGCTAAAGAAAACACTTCTTTATCATGAGTCAGTTGCATCTAATGTTTTCAACTCCACTGACAAAAGGTCATGTACAAGGATACCTTCTTCGTACGTACTTTGCCTGTATAATTTTAAAGCATGCAGACAAGTTTTTAATGCCACGTTAAAGTTGATCAGGAACATTGTGTCCGCTTCCTCCATACCTGACAGCGTCTCCGATCATTTTGTAAGCTAACTGAAAAGGTCGCAAACGAACAATGTGGCTGTCTTTCTGGCTTTCTCCATTTCAGTTCTCCAGTTCTGTTAGACTTAGAATTCAGGAGGTGAGAAAGCAAGAGGCACAAGACTTGCTCTTTAACTTGCTATCTCTGCACTCTCCTGTTAATAAACGTACAACAGAATTGGAGAGGGTCGGTAGGAACTCAGCAAAAACGTTTTTGTTTTATCCTGGCCAAGCGCAATATCGGCAGTCGCTTGCCTCTATTTCTGTAGGCAGGCAGGAAGGAGATAGAGAGAAATAGTTTCTCATTCACTAAATTTTCCGTCATTTGTCAGCGATACACCGTCAACCATGCCCTCTGGCGACCCACCTAAGGCGCTAGACTATTCCCGTTTTCTCAGATTTGGACCAACCATTCTCGCAAAACGATGCGTGGTCCTTAACATGTGAGAGGGTTTACAGAATTTGCTTTCCGAACCCTTGAACTTTAGTCGTCTTACCTTCATAGAGAAACTCCCAAGCGATTCCATAACAAAGGATGCTTGTACACAAGAAAATCTTGTTTGTCTGCTTTTAAAGGGCGATGCAAATAGTAGCAAAACTGTATAAACATGACTTTTACTCGAGAAAATATCTGGCTATGAAGTCTAAAAGAAATTTAGACTTGCTGTTTGAGATGCGACGAGTACACTATCAGTTTTCGTATGCCCGTTGCTTGAATCCGTATACTGATTTATATGGCCCCATTATGTGTTATTGTACCTTCATTAGGAGTTGAGACATAGAGGTTTCTGCACGACATACTGCACAAGTATTCGGTTAAGTTTCGTGTTTGGTCTAAGACACTAACAAGTTCACTACTCTTATCGTCTGGTGGATAACCGATGTAAAGAAGTTGGAACTTGTCATTTTTTTGTTCTATCTAGGAGTGGAATTCTTGCCACATCTCATCTTTCTGTTTTTCTCACAAAGTATCGAAAGATTCGTCCATGCGTTGGAAAAAGGCAACATCCAAGAATTTAAAGTTTGGTAAGACGTTAGATCAAGTCGTATTATTGTTCAGAATGTCCGACCCTTAGAAGGCAGAGTTCTTAGACAACACACTTTAAAATCATTAAGAATGGTTTATGGTTCACGACATGAACAACCTTACTCCACACTTGGAGTTCAGTGTAGATAATTAATGTTACGAATTCGGACCTTCAATATTTTCAACATTTTATCCATCTAAATTTGGAACTCTTAACACACATTTAATGTGGCGCCTTTCCCCTAGCATTATCAAAAGGGTATAGCTCGTACACCTAAGAAGGTCTTGCAGCTCCTTGGCTTGCTAAATGTGAGATGGAACTGTTGCAATGCCAATTTAATACTAGACCTGCGATTGTCAGTGGCATATAGATTTATCAAGAGAGAGAGATCTTTATAATAACCTCATGGAAATGAAAGACTTTTCTCAACCCTTTCCACATGTGGGAGAAACATATACACGAACTACTGTCCTGATAATGTCGGATAATTTGCTTGTGGTGACATAGCTATGCAAGACGGGAACAATCACACGACCTTTGTCTCACAATAGGGGACTTCCTTCATGGGTACTGCCAATATCAGGTAATATTCCAACACATTCCTGGCCGCCTCGTCGACAATAGATGATAACGGCTTCATACAGAGTTCTTTCATGAACCTACCATCCAGTATGTGCCCTTTGGGGCCATCAGATGATTGAATTGTCTTTTAGATTCTTCCACAACCATGTAGACAGATATTGTACATTCTATTTAAATCAGTTGAAAGATAAGGTGGTCATACGCCTAACCTCCATCAGTTTTTATTGTGCAAACATTGAAGAAATGAGTGGAACAGACTGCAAATTCGCCGATTGCCACACTAAGATGAAACACCCTGGATAACCAATCTGCTCAGTTTGGCGACAGATGTTCGCAGATGACCCATAATGACCTCTATTTTGCCTAAGCAGCAGATAATTAGGCACTGTTCATCAATGTCTAGAGAAACTCCTTCACTCCTGACTCCTTTCGTTTGAAAAGGAGTTTTTCATGTTGTCATTTAGATGATCGCAACAGCTAAATATCCTCCATTCCAGGACACACAGGCAGAACTCGTTTATTATCAATGTCTGGTTTAACACCGGTGATGTGACATCTCTCTCAGTGCTCGTTCCACAAATACGAATTTCTTCACTTTTTCTTCCAAAGACAAAACTTCATGGAATTTAGCCGCAACAAGTTCATATCGGCTTGCAGTCCAATGTCCAATTTAGTGATGAGTAATTGAGCTACTTATGACATCCGTATAAAAGAATTATTTGGAATTCCATTCTGATGGTTCAGACATCCGAATAACATACGTTGGTTCCTTCCTAAGAATTACTTGTCAATCAACAATGCATGTTAATTTCCTTTCCATTCTCCTAGTGGATGAAATATGTACAGGTTCAATGTATAACATTTTCTCCTTCTCGTACCTACGATCCTAATGTAAGTTGAACAGAAACTTACTTGATCACATTGCAATAATCCCCCACCCTCATTGTCTATATAATATATAATAAATAGACAGAAAGACGCTGGAAGGCTCAATTCGGAGATAGCAAAGAAAGTTGTGCTGATGTAATATGATCAGGTAGGCATTATCAAAGAAAAATAAGTTAATAAAAATTGTTTTCCATCATTTCTAACGGAGGTTAAATTAATTTTTTTTTTGCATTCATCCACTAAAGCTACATATAGATGTTGAAAAGTTTCAAATCCCTTATCAGACTGATTAATAGGCTGATCAATTATAAGATCTGTAGTGGACTTCTAGTGGTAATCATCTTTGTTGTAAATAAATAAATGATCTAAATCCTTTTCAGAAGGGTTTGACAATTGTTCCGCATTTAAATATGAATCAATTACAACTTTGAAAAACTGGGTTTCACTAAAAGGCAATAGCATTATTTACATTGAAATTGACAGATACTTGGATTAATAAATTTCCACTCATTTGATGTTTCAGCGCGAAAGAAGAGTAAATTGCATTAAATCTTTTTGATCTTTCTTGATTTATATAATTTGATTTGGGATTACCTGTATCAAAAATTGGTACTAGCAAGGTTAATATTCAAAATACATTGATAATCTGATAAGTTCTTTGGAAATAAATGGAAAGTGACGAAACCAAACCAAACTGAAATGAATCATGATTCAGAATGACAAATCAACAGACGAGATCACTTATCAAATAAATAAAGCGTAAAGTAGAACTTGCGAAACGGTCTCGGATATTTTAAAGAGCTAAAACATGGATTAAAACAATACAAAGAACGACCTATATCATATCGTGATGATACAAGTTTCACACTACGCCAAAAAAAATATGTATTACTGGGATTGGAAAGCAACATTTCATATTAGTAAATTGATACGTAAAGATGGCTTTACAAACAAACTTCCATTGTAAGTCATAAAGGTACCCCACTTTCATCAAGTCTGTGTTCAAATAAGCCCAATATAACAAAGAATTCTTACAGTTATAATCAGCCGCTAATTACATACAGTAAAACATGGATACCAATGACCTAAGAATAATTGAATTTCAATGTCGCAAAACAGGCAGAATACAACAACAAAGAATGAGACAAAAACATTCCTCGTTTAAGATAAAGGAGTTTGATCAATGTGCTTTTAATCCTAAATCGAATCTGACAAACAGACACACGCACACAGAACTGCAACACTTGCAGCTCTACAAAGAACGCAGCTTTGATGCACATACATTAATTTCTTTCAGATGCTCATGTAATATTCAGAACGAGATAAAATCTATATGTGTTTAAAGAACGATAATTAGATGAATTAATTCAATTATAAAATGACATTTAACTATTTTTCGTGTGTATGACAGATGTAAAAATGAAATACAGACGATTAGGTAAACTTGCAAATGTGCATCGTATGTGACTTTCAAATAATTATTAAAACGGAGTGAGAAGAATATTAGAAGACAAAATAAGACAAGTCAGCAAAATATTGAGGTGAGAAATTCGTTGATGCATCTGTTATATATAGGGATATAATGAAGGATCTTACATGCACAATGTAACGAGAGAGCATAACATAAACTGACCTTTAATGTGACAGCAAATGGATGTACAAAATACTGAACGAGTTAAATGGGAATGTTCTGGCTATGTAGGTATTGATGTAATTTGCGAACGTATGTTCCGACGGTGATGCAAACCATGAATTATCTATTCTTGGTGGATATGATATTTCAATATATAATTCTGGCATATTTGTCGTAATCCTCACCAGGGACAGCTACTATTGGGTCACAGGTAAATAATGCTACACCAGATTATCTAAAGTACACAACTTATTTTAGTCAATTCTTGTGATTACTACTTATGCATGGTCTTAACTTATTAATTTCATGTAAAGACCAAATCCTGACAATATAGATTTGTCTATTTGTAATATGCTTTGTAGCCATTATTGCAAGTGTTTATGACTTCATTTTACTTTTAAAATCACAATATAGAATATTCTGAACATTTATGTGAATTTCAAAACAAAACTATCTTTAAATATTGCGTCCATTAAATGATATACTTAGTTACATTATCGTTGATATTCCTGTCATTTTAATTCGATGTCAAAGTGATTTAAGCATTTCTTATAAAATTACCTTTAATTGTTGCAAATGTCGCATTTGCACGGCAGACATGACATAAATCTTAACAAATTCTTTACTTTGGAGTAATAGCATATGTTTCCATGAATCGTAATTAACATTTGCATTTGACAGTCTTTTAATCTTTCGGATCTTTTAACTCTTCATATAGATTTTTGTATACATTCACTGATAACTGTGAACTGACTGTCAAATTCACAAATGTCATGTATTATTATTGGACAGCTATCAAGCCAATACTTATATCGTTCGAGATAAATGTGATCGAAGAATTTAATATATCAAGGACACGCACAATATCATTATTGCGAAGATTATTACATGGATTTTGTCTTGCATCAATTTTGATAATCTTCCTGTCATTTACCGGCTACATCTGTATTCAACTGTACATATTCTAGTTTAAAGAAAGACACATTTTCGTAGATTTGACTGTTTCCAATATGACATATTCTACTCAGCATTTTAAATATATTTGTATTTCATTTGTGCTTGCGGGATTCATAGCCTTTGTTCTGCAATATCGTTTACTAATACGTGTCCTTTTGTTCTCATTACTAATGTGATCACTATATCTAGTTGGACGTTTTAAAAACCAAAACTTTTAACCTTAAAATATGGCTGTAAATCGTTGAAAACATAAATCATTCTTATTTACACAAAATAATCTTTGCATGTTTATAACTATATGAGAAACTTTATGCTGCTTTCAGGGGTTATTATTTTTTCTATTTGTATATTTATTATATTGATTTTTTTTCTATGGTAAGAGGGTTAAAATAAATTTGAAGTCTTTTTCTTATTCTAGAGAAAGACCGATTGTACGCATTTATTTTACTACTATATCTTCAAGACTAGCATGGCTTTAAATTTATTGTTATTGTGATTGTGTGACTAATTTTAATTTTCAGATTTTTCACATTTGCAGAAATTCTTTTCAAGTCTTTTCCTCTGACCTATGTTTTTCTAATTAAGAAAAGTAATTTGATTTCATACACTTAACATAAACTTTCACATTTATTTTCTGTTGAGGTACAGATTCACAGAGCAATATCAAAACCTGTTAAGTTTAGGACATAAATGGTGGACGTTTAATATAAAATAGGAACGGCTGTTTATTAAAAGACTCGTACTTTAAATGCAGATGGTCATAAGTGTTTGACGAAATATGCATGTAGACTTGAATTCCTGAATGTCTATGCGACGATGCCATACATGAATGTATAGATGTTTGCATCTTATTAATATAAAATATGAATTTGCATAGATTTAGTAAGCGCAAAACTCTTATTTATTAAATGGCATGGATAAACATAACAAGCATTTTAGCTTATAGGTAAATTGCATATTAACGTAACGATTATATGGAACAATGATGGAAGACACACGCAAATATACATTAATAAGTTAACGGTAATTCATAAAATACAATTTCATTTTAAGAATATGCATATGCCGTGTTAAAATCAAAAGAGGAAGTTAAATTAATGAGCGGACTGATACCAATATATATTCATCCCCTTAGCGCAGCACATGTGATTTGCTTTCAACTAAAGTATATATAATACGTTTCTAAACCAAACCCAGGACTAAATAATTAAATTAAGTCATACGCTATAGCACATATGTTCTTGTTTATTGCTCTCTTTTAATCCTTTGTTTTTATTTCTCTCTAATATCGTACTTATGTGCAGCATATATTCAATTTTGTGTGTAGTATAATTTTGTTCTTGTGAGTCTTAATTTCCATTGTTGTGCTAGGGTATCTTCTACATAAGAGTCGTTTAATTTTTTTGTACTATCTGTCGGACGATATTATATATGATATCATGCTACCACGCTTGTATATAATTTCTCATTAACAATGATTTCCAATAAGCAATAAAACACCACAGAATATGCTAGATCTTGTGTTTCGTTGCACACTGTTTGCATCTTTGATATCTTGTTTCACTTTTGTCCATATCTGCAATTTTATTATTAGAAAAGACGAAAGAGCTGAAAAGGGTAGTAGCTTACAAGGTAGTAACAAAGACAATAATTATCACTTTCTACATACTGATCGACTTGTATGTTGATCTAATTCAACGCCTTGTTATAAAGTTATTAGATGTAAGTAGACAGTAATCTTTTTGATACTTACTTACACATATCTGGTAAATACGCTAAACGTTGCAGAGAAAAAGATACTTAATGCTTAGACTACCCACACCAGAATTACCTTCCTGTTGAAACTTTCACTGGAATATTTTTATACGTGCCTCATCCGCTCAGAGGATATTAATTGCAGTGCTATCGATGTGCGTCCGTGATTTCAACGAATTCGGTCATTCTTGACAGCTTTTTGTTAACAGATGTACGCAGATTTCATGTATATTAATAGCTGATATGATTTATGACAACCACTTTCAGTTTCCGTAACAATATCACAATTTTATACTGGGAAATGAGTATTTTACGATAAAAGACATGTTGCATTTATATGTTTTCTTCATGCAGTCTTAAAGCGCAAAGAAGTGTTGCGTCTACCATAGCGTACATGACAGGAACTGTCCATTAAACAGTGCAACATGATCAAATGATCAATTATGTTCGCTCTGAACGCAATGTATCAAAATCAGCATTGCTTATAGTGTGAGGTTTCTGGATGTTTTGATATTATTTCATGGGTGGAATCATAAATCTTTCAAAAGCTTAATTAAACCTTATATGTAACAAATGAAGAAGCAACAGTAAATAATGTCACATGAAACGTTTTTTTAATAATTAGTTACTCGATTTGATCTTTCAGCATTTAAATATGTTATATATTTGCACAATTTATCCAATGTCAGCATCCTTTAATCATACTTTATTACTTTTATATCTAATCCTTTGCATATCTTATTTGTGTTTCTTTAAAATAGGTCTGTATTATCTGTAGGTAATTTAAGCGGGATGCAATACACGTGCGTGTGATAAAATTAGTGTGAATGTTATGAGTGTAGTCCATCTTAAATCAGATGTGTTTGGTCAGTTTCAGTTATCAGCTTTAATCCTGGAGATTATAAAATTATTGTAAATCTGCCTTTAATTATGCATGTATGAAATGTTATTTACAACCTTGGAAAAAAGTTGTATATGGTTTCTATTGTAGCCAAAGAAGAAGTCTGGGGCTGCTTCAGAATCATCACAGAAATAGAAGAGATATATTTGCACAAAGAACAGTGCATACTGTTATTCCAGGTATAAAGGAATGTAAGATGAATTTTACTTACGATTGCGAAACACATCCTAATAATATTGTTTAAAGATCTTACAACATGCCATTTTATTTAAGGAAGAAAATGTATTTTTTGATAAAGTATGTTCTGTGTTTTTGACAATCGCTAGCACAATTATTCGGTGGATCTACATTTGTACAATGTTTATATTTTAAAACGAATAGTGATTACAAAAATTCTATATATTGTGGCATCCAAATATAATTATCTTTACTGCATAATATGATTGTCTATAATGGCCCATTATGACGTGTTTTCCATTGTGAGATAATACTTTTCGTATTAGAGTAAGCTAATGTAATTTTCATAGACACGATAACAATAACAATAATAATTGTCATTATAATGATGATATTAGCAATGATAATGAGATAGTGATTTATAGCGATGATTTTTGCAATTGTACTTATGACTCTATATGGTTGTTTAAATATTTAGTATAGCCTAGTTATGTTGTATAGTGCTTCAATGATATAAATTTGTTGAATGTTATCACTTACGTTATGTGTTTTGGTTTTAATGGAGAGGAGAAGATGTAGTCAATGATCTAATGGTTTACACACTTCGTCCTATCAGTTTCGCTGACTCGTTGCTTTATCTTTTATCTTCAAAATAATAAAGACTTTTGATCCTAAATTACTGATAAATACGTACATATATTTGTGACGAAAAGATCCCTTTAAAATAAGTGTGCATATTTGTTCTACTATAGCACCAATATCTAAATTCAAGTTTTAATGAACATTTCATTTGGAACAATATTATAAGCATAATATGCTGCTTGGTATTTAGTCCTTAAATTTGTTTTTATTAATAGATTAGAGTCATTATCAGTTTGATTCTCTCCCTCAATCTTTCTCTCGCTACCTCTGATGTATATGCAAGTGATTCAGATTATCAGTGTGGTCAAAATTATTCATTTCAGACAAGACAGAGCCCATACAACCATAAACGTAGCAATTGTGTCGAATCTCCTAACTTCTTTGAAAATTCAGGAGATCAACAAGGATCAACATTCATTGCACTGATTGTAAAGAATTAGCATATGTTGCTGACAGTATTTCATTGTTCTGTTTGATTCATAAGTTGAGTTTTGGATGAATCAGTCAAATGGGCTGGTTTCTTACAGTCAAGATGCGAAAAATCATTTTCCTTATTTGTTTTGATTTCAGTAGCTTCTTGTGTATAAAGCTACTAACTAGGTTAAAGTTTGATTACGTTAAAGTTAGTCCCCAAAAAGTTTAGTAGCATATTCATTCCTTAAATGTTATAGATGAAAGGGGGGGGGGCGTATACAAACTGTAATTTAATATGTGTGAAAAGAATGCTTGTATATGTGACGTTTGTTGACTTCGAAACAAAACTGAATCCATGTATTGTAAGATTTTGAAGCAAAATATACTCCCTTTATGTGGGTTTATTAGTAAATAGGTCGTTCATAATATTGATTTAAAATAAGATGCATTCGCATTAAAAGAGATCATATTTTAGGAAGTAAAATGTAGCAATAGTTTCTACAAATAAAAGTATCTGAAATTGTTGGGAGTTTAGTGATTGCATACATGGGACGTAATATTGTGAAGGGGACACAGTTAATTATTTTAGTACCTTACTAATATTTTGTCCATGTGCTGCATTTCTCTTGACTACATGGCACCATAAAAAGATCAGTTTTATACCATTCAGCCAAGAGCAGATAGCAAAAGCAATATCATGCAATCGTACTGGGTCATTTAAGTGATACCCCAGTTTTCTCCATTTTAAATCTATAGCACGTAACGTTAAAACTTGAAATTTACGGATGACTTAGATCATAGGCTTCATTATTTCCACCCATTTCCTTTTAACATTTATTGACTAATTCCTATTTAACATTTCCCAAGCGAAAAATATTGCTTGAACAGTAACTAAAATGGTTCAGGTTTAGACAGATTTGAATTCTTACTTCACAGTAACAATGATATAGACTGGTATATTTAACTTATTATCACTAGATCATGAAATTTTGTTTTCATTCTATGCACTGCTACCAAAGATTGGTACTTCACTGATATAAAACAACGGTATTTCGAATACCATTTATAGTCAAGTCCTTTTCTCATGTTCGACTGGACAAAATTGGTTTATATTTTCTTGCATTTAGAGTTTTCCACAAAAGTAAAATAAACTGCCACTTTTATTACAACGATTTATACATTCTACTGGGAACTATATTCTTATTGTTTCTGAGATGCTAAACATCAAACTTCGATTAGACATTAAAATAACCCTGTATACGTTTTTATGTATTTGATATGTAACTGAATGCATCTTGAGTTCTTTATGCCGCCGTGTGTGAATTGCATACTGTAGTTCAAGCTCATGGTATGCCATATTATATATACTTGCAAGGTATAATTTCTTGAATGCTGTCTAAATAGACAATACTTTAAGTAATTTGTTGAATTGTATTAACTTCGGTACATAGCATATAGTGTTACAATTAAATTATCTTATCTATTATAATTACAGTGTACCGCATTCATCTATGTCAAGCTGCATATTCTGTTTTGAAAGAAGGGTCACAAGATATTATCTTTTAATACTATATACCCATTCCTCAACTAACTGAATGTATAGCATGGATTCGTGACCTAGGCTTAAAACAGGTTGCACAGCAATATATAAATTCAATCGAGTTGCAAGATTTTTATAGTCACGATTGAAAAACTATATTCCCAGTCTTATATATGAATCTTTCCAGGGTTTATTATCGTCCTGTTCGACAGTGATTAGAACAAAACAACAAGGAATATTTACTTAAAACTAAGAATACAATGGAAACAATAAATGCGATCCTTTATATATTTGATGATCCAATGAAACCTTAGTATGAACTCCAATGTTATTTAGTGCCTTTCACTGGTACTGATGTATAGATATATAGCCAATTATATCGTTGACAAACATAAAATGTTTAGCAAATCAGTTTTCACCTTTAGCTGGAACAATTTGTGGTTTTACTTTTTGGTGTTTGGCCATAAAGTGGTCTGCTGTATAATATGCTATTATTTCTCGATGCTTTAAACATAGATTAGTCTGCTGTTCAATACCGTTTTGGTGTTTCTTTTAATGCATAGATTAGTCTGCTGTATAATAATGTTTTGGTATTTGTTTTAATGCATAGAGTAGTACGCTGTACAATAACTAATTGATGTTTGGTTGTTCTAGCCGTTGTGGTCTACTGTGTAATATATTTTAGTTTTTAGATGTTTCCGCCATGGAGTGGTCTGGTGTACGTAACTATTTGTGCACCTAGTATGTTACACGTGCATCACATATCATTTGTCTTTTCTTTTCTCGATTAATGTACTATTTTCTAATTTAAACTATACTCACCAACTTCAAACAGATAAATGTAATGTACACATAGTACAGACTGACCTTTTGACATGAATGTAATTGTATGAGACGTCATTATAAATCAAAATGTGCTGCTTAAGACATTCATCGAGCATTGTGTAAAGAAACCAACACTTCGTTGACACATTTAGCGATACCATAAAAAAATCATTTTCTTTCTTTGTATTCTCCGAACAAATTTTAAATTTTATTACAGATGTGTGGATACACACAAATATACCAGGTATTGTTTCGATATACATGCAAAATTTATGTACATTGTTTATTGAAAATCAAGTACAAGTAATAGTTCTCCAGGTCAATAGGCCACACCAAGTACACACTCATTGTTTCATATGTGACCAATAATTTGGTCCAAAGCTGTTTTCTGGCGTGTGACTTGAACACAAAAAGTAATATGTGGCCAAGAGTATCACATGGAAGTAAAAGCTAACAAGACCTTACAATGTCAGCTATAATATATGATTATGAAAAAATGTAGCTTTTATAACTCAAAATTGTTGATTGAATTAAGCAAATATTTCGAAGCTAGAATTCGTTCATTTCAAGCAGCACATTTGCAACGATTTATACATTTGGAGTAATTAGGCCATAGGGCTTGATTTAGATGAAAGATAAGATCAACAGATAAGAACAACTATTGAGTTGTACATTTACATGTAGTGAGCAAAGTTAGAAACTTCAAATACTTGTGGTATTTATATATTCCTAATGTCTACCGCATGTGCTGTTTACATGTAGAATTTATCACCATCTATAAAACATGTATATGAGCATCCGAAACTGACGTTTAGTCATGCATACTTCTATGGATACAAGTGCATGACACTAAAATTGTATGATTGTGAGAGCTTTTATATATTAAAACGTCTTCTTTTCAGGTCGTCATATCCTGATTTTAATGTTGCTCCTGTTAAATGTGCATAGAGTGGTTTATTTCTTTGCACGTATATTTTAATACATATATGCAAATATGAATTATATATTTATATTAATTAATCGGTTAACACATTCAGACCGAGACATTGTTTTTCGTCATGATGAAGAATCTTTCTTTCAGGGAATGTGATGTCATCATAATTCATGATAGAGCCAATCGGGTGGTATAGAAAAATTATAATGTTGTAGGTTTAGTCCAATCAGCAAAAGAAATGAAAAAGTCCCAACGTCACCAATTTGCCCATGAGCAAGACTAAAAGACAGTCCAAAACACCTTCTATTAAAATATCTAAGAAACTTTCGATATAAAATCTCTCTGATTTTAACGTGCTTGTAAGTAAAAATACAAATCAGCTTCTTATCGTGATTTGCAAGCGTACCCAATTATCTCCTTGCTTCTCCACTAAAGCAATGCAAAACAGTTTAAAATATTCAGTCTGACACAACTTTTAAAATATTCCCACAAACTCTGTTAACTCATTAAGGCAGAAAGACGTAATTTTGTGTCCTGAGGCAGTATTCTTCTTTCAGGGTCTTTGACGTCATCATAATTCATAAAGAGCCAAGCGTGTGGTATTCAAGCAAATAGCGGCGATGTAGTTATAATAATTCAATCTACGACCCAATTTTCTTTACTAAAAAAATTGCCGGTTCCAGGATCCGATATTTTTTTTTCTGGATTTGGAAACGGACAGAAAAAACTTTGCAAGTCTTCGAACAATTTTGATATTTGGAGTACGAGGAGGCAAGCAATAAAAATGGTCACTTCAGACAGAACAAGAAAAGTCCCAAATATCATCATTTGCTCATTTGCAGGCCTAATAAACATATCATAACATCTTCTGTTATAAATCCAAGAAATTGTTGATATGAAAATCTCTGACTTTCATGCAGTTTGATTTAATCGTAAATTACATCATAACATTCTCTATTACCTGCATTTTAAATGAAAATACAAATGAGCTCCTGGTATGAATGAGTTAAATATTTATCTAGCTTGTTACAATGGTACAACTCAGATAATCGTCTTCAACGCTGTGGCTATATAGGAGGATGGCGAATATCGAGTGCA
>QKMX01001657.1:0-10573 GCA_003401595.1 Venustaconcha ellipsiformis
CTCTCTCTCTCTCTCTCTCTCTCTCTCTCTCTGCCACAAATTGCAGCTAACCTAGCATAAATGCATCTTCATGCGAAAGGAAACTTCATTTTGCAGGAACGAGATGACTGCTAAAGAATAAACATGTTAAAACTCATTTTAGTCTCTAATTTTTAGCCTAGGTTCATGTTATATATATCTGGAAAGAAAGAAGAAGCATTAATAACTTTTAACAATATTACGTCATTCTTGTAATTAAATAGAATATAAATTGCACAGTAAAAGCTCTTACTCCTAATTTCTGACATGGAGCCACATTAGATATGAATGATGTTAGAGTCAATATTTGCTCTGGTAAGCGTTTGTTCGTACAGGAAACCAATTTGATAGACCGCAAACCCTGTTATGATTTTTGTTTTACTGGCGACTTATTTCATCAGCCTATTTATACAGTATGTAGAACGCTTCCTCCCAATGCGGAAAGAAAAACAATGTTGACTCCAACGAAATTCATTTTCCGACATGTTAGTTGGTTTAATGATGTTATCTTTGAGCTCTCATAAGAGTAAAACTTTGAAAGGCCTCAAGAAGCCACTTGTTTTGTACCAGAACTGGTTCTTGAATGTTCGAATGTTCCAAAATATTCGAATGTTTCATTAAATATGTTTGCGAACAATTGCCGTTGATGCTATTAAATTTTCGAGGTGAATATACATGCAAACAATGTACCTTTGAGGATGAATGTTAGAAAATAAATTAATATATTTTATTTGGGAATTATAGATTAAATACTGTCTCGGCAAATTTGTACAGGTTTATTTTGTACGATTGTTACGCGAAAACGTGCATCTCAGACTTTGCCATTTTAAAATACTCAAACGACAAAAGAACATCATGTAGGGGAAAAATCCCGAATTTGCTACTCAACAAATCAATATGTATATACAACGGATTACTTTGTAAAGATTAAATATTTTTTAATATTACACATTTGAAGAAAAGCATAAAAAGTCAAAAATAGCCATAATTCCTTGCCTTTTCAAGGTCTCGCTCCCTCATTTTGCCGTTAGTCAGTTTGGATTGTTACGTGTTCGATATATTTAAGTTTAATGGTTGATATATATGAAATAATGCAAACTCTTGAAGTAGATTGTCATTATCCTGAGCTTGTTTCTCACCAACATTCAGAATCACATGCTTACAAAAATCACGCGCTATAAACATACCTGGTAATCAGAATCAAATAATTAAATGTAAATCATTAAACATAACAATTATCAGTTTAAATACAATTGCAACCATTTCTTTAAGAATGTGTCTATTTCGCAGAAATTTTCTTGCTATTCCGATTTCCTTATCAACACGCTTGGGTAGATGTGAATTTCCTGTGAAAATTAATGGTAAAATCATCTGTCTGGCTTTGTACTAGGCGTTTAGCAGGTATTGTTATGGATGAGAAACCATCTGGCCCCTGTTCATGACACAATAGTTCACATGCATAAACGAAATAATCCAAGACCTAGAACAATAACAAATGATGGGAAAAATTCAAGGTAGCATCAGTTTCATTTGATGATCTTCGGAACTGAAGTTTGGAAGAGTTTTTAAGCTGAATTTGAGCTATTTTGTTTAAATTTTTAGAAATGCCGGTTCTTCTTTTGACACAAGTTTTATGACTGTTATGCTAGAGTATATGAGAAAGTATTCAAGTTAACGAGATCAATTTTGAATTAGAGGATGAAAAGTCGGCTCACAGGAAAAATTATTCTAGATGGTATATGCTTAGTTGGGATGAAATGATATCAAGAAAATTTAGTACGAATGAATGCAGATTACGAGTCAGTTGTATGGCCTTAAATGAATTAAGAATTATTAAGAATAAACATTAGACACCAGGCATTTCCCTTGATAAGGATGTTGAGACCTGATAGTATGCGGAGACAGTTTACGGAAATAAAATATATTAAAGGAAAGAAAATTCGAAACTAGAGGATCGTTCAACAACCCAGCCGCCATGGATCTAACTTTCTAACTGGTTGAATTCAAGTTATATAAATTTCAAAATACTTCAAGACCCACAACTCAAAATGCTCTAAATCGAAGAAGAATTTTATATCGTGTAGCTGTAGAATGCAATCCGCCTTTGGTGGCATCCAAATCACAGGATCATTTAGTTTCGACAAGAAAAAGTTGTGCATTGAAGGACATAAAATGTAATTGATGGATCGTCGATTCCATTCATCTGCCACTCGAAGTAAACAGATTGCGGATAATTATGAATCGCTTTCAGCACTGATATCGCTGACTAGGCGTGAATCTTGCGTAATAACAATAAGGCTGAAAGTTTGTAATCTGGGTTGTTGAGGCGTTTTGGACACAGGACAGTAGTGCAAACATGATAATTATATAAATTTTGATAGCTAAAAATATGAATTTTTAAAACCAATTTTCGTGAAATTTTTAAGTATATACAGAGTGTTTATTTCATTGTCAAAGAAGCTTTAACCAGACTTAACACGCAAAACTTTGCACTTCTTATGCAAATAAGCAGGCAGATCTGTTTCTGTTGTGGAGAGTCATCAGTTCAAAGATATCCAATTATATGCCAAAAGCAGGGAACAAGTAAGTAAATTTGCAATACAAAATTTCACTTATTTGGCCAATATTCCTAATGAATTATCAGCTCGCATAAACACGAGAACCCTTAGCTCAGGGCTATCAAAGTCTTACTTGGGCTCTTCTTCTTCCGCAACGATCTGCATGTCAATAAAGCCTCTTGATATTTTTTTTTTAGTTTGTAAACATAAACTCTTAATGGCAAGTAGATTGTTGTATGGGCAAGTGTTTTCCTGAAACCTATTGGTTCTTATCCTACATAGTAAAGAGATCTTTTTCTAAAGCGCTAATTGGTCATGGCGGGTTAGGTCCGATTATGTTCTTTCTGAACTCGGATATTCATTGGAATCTACCAAAAATGCTCTTTGTTACACTTGGTCTAGATGTCTACCTCGACAATTGATTCATCCAGTGAAAAAAATGGCCGCTTACGAATCCATGAATAAAACAGAAATACACAAACATTATGATAGAACAATATATTATCAATAGGTGTGAAAACATTCAAATTGAATTTGCAGCGAAATAGAGATGAAAATTGACCGATGTTCTGCTCTTGCCTTACTTTTTCTTTCTTCCTTAATATTGAAAATCTGCCATGACATTGGTTGATTGCATTGTACTTCTGTGCACAATGTACATTGCATAAAAGACGACGAAGCTATCAACGAACGGTATACGCATTGTGTAAGAAAAGTTTTTTTTTAAAGTACTGAATGACTGTAGATTATACTTTAAGATAATGGCCATTTGTAAACAGTATGTTTACATAGTTAACTTTTGTTCGTGATTGTAAGATGTAAATAACATGTTTGTGTTGCAAGAGTTCAAGGGCAGTCTTCCTTACAGTTAGACTAAGTTTTTCCGTTGCAAATCTATTCCGTTATAGATCAAGTGAAAACGTTATAAATAGGGACTTGATTAACAAATAATTCATTCCTGTTTTTATGATGAATCTATTAAATCCATTTACAGCTGCTGTTCAGATATAATTTCGAGAGAAATTATTTAAATTATTAATTAGAATTACTAAGTGCTCATTAACTTTTTATTAACACATTATTTTGCAAATATTAAGAACTCATTCAAAGACATCATGGATTGCATCATTATGGTACATCAGGACATTCGAGATCATTTGAATTTAGTCAGCACATTTTATTATTTTGGATCTGGGATAGATCATTTAGTTTTATTTGGGATTTAATTCAGAATGCCACAGTGTCTGATGAATTTTAATTTTGTATTGTAGAGAAACAAAAAGCATGTGTATTTTATTTAAATTGTTGGTTTCACTTCCTTATATTAGGGATGTTTCGACCTAGAATCGTAGCAATACAAAGCAAAACAGTTTCACGTAGTGAAGGCACTAGAGTCAGTGTTAATTATGATTTGACTGACACTAACATGACTGAGAAAGTACATAGATGATAAACCGATCTCTCAGCGGAATTTCTTGTGTTATTCATTCTCTAAGGCAAAAAGAAGAACAACAAACAAACAAAACAACAACAACCGAATAGCTTAGAAAATTGAAACAAAATCCATGAGTTGGGATGCTCTTATTGTCCTGATCTTTCTCGCGCTGCGAACATTTTGGACTCTTTGATCCTGAGAATCAAATATCAGCTACACATTTTTCTTACTGCAGTCATTACAAGTATGAACAACTAGCACTGAACGTGTGTTCTTTATATGCGCAAAATTCCATATTTTCTTTTTTAACGTCATCAAAAATCTTCTATTTTTTTTAATTCGGTTTATCGTTCATACATTAATTTGACAAGTATCTTCACAACTCAATGCATTAACATGAAGAAGAAAGAAGTAAAGTATAAAGCCATTTAGAAATCCAGATCCGTCATTGACACAGCATACAAGTTAAGGTTACATAGTCTAAAACATTTTAGTACATCTGAATCTAAGAAAAGGAACGAAACAACACAAATCTGCAGCTACTTAGTAGCTAAATATTTCTAAAAGAATCGATAATTTAATCAAAGTAACAGAACAAAGCGCATATGCTATGAATGTTCAGAAAGAAATTTGGCGTGAAATAAAACGTCGCAACGTGATAGACGTTAACTGTAAAAAAGACGTTAATGCGTATAAAGAACACATCAAAGAGATATGAGCCAACATATATCTAGAGCAGAATTAGAAGCACAACCAAATCACCATCTTTTTCAGCCATTTAAAAATAGAATTTAGCGAAAAAGTACATATGCATATTACAAGTTTTCCAAAAATGTTACCAATTAATTCTTATTGAGCTCGTTTGCAGGTGATAAATTAAAGGATATCAAAGAATCAACAGTTTAAGGACAATATTAACCAACTGTGCGTGCAATGTTGATCAATGTAACGAGCATGCTTTTATAGACAAACAAAATAACACTAAATGAAACATCAATCGTGTGAATAGACCAGAACCCATTTACCATTCTATCTCTCCTTATTATATCCATTAAAACAATATAAGGTGACAGCGCTTTTGTATTTGAGGCTTCGAATATGTTAATGGTGGCCGGACATTTACTTTTAGTGTATCATTATTATTCAAAGACAGTCGTCATTCGATTTTATACTCAGGAGACACGCTATACATGTGGAAGGTAGAGTTTTTCAAGGGAGTTAATTGTCCATTTTGAATGATTCTTTCAAGAAAATCTTTGCAAGTTGAGTGGAACCGTGCGCCGAAGTCTATATCTAAAGCTACATTTGATCGAGTGTTTGACTTGTTTTTTTTTCTTCTCACAAAAAAATGATTTTCGGAAGGTCGTCTGGTTTAATGTGAACTCGGATATTCATCTGGTTGAATGAGAACTGTGGGAAAAAAATTGACAATCATGTATGTGGTAAGAATTCTGAAGTAACGTTTTTTTAAAAAAAAACCTGAGAAAATATGGTGTGAAAATCTTGCGTTTTGTGGACCTTTGTACATCCAGCTTGTTGAGCTGAGTATGGCGTTTAGTTATTGTGTCAGAAAAAAAACACGCCCAATAATTGGTTTGTTCTTGAGCTGAAGCTCTGTGGCGTGCTATATAGGTAATTACTATGGTAAAAAGACCGAGCGATTTAATATCCCAGTGCCGAATTACGATTTGTCCTTAACGGCGTGTAATGGGTATACCTTATGGTTTAGAACAGTTTCTCGGTCTGGAAATTTGGATTCCAGTACAGCGTTCTCTTTGCACAGCGAAAGGTCGTCACTAATGCACAAAGCCACATCGTGTTATAACACAAATACCGGATCGTTAAATCAACAAAAATTTTCACACATGCTATTTATAACTAAAAGAAGTTTGTTATTTTTAATCGCTGTAACGTAGTGTTCATGTTGCGAAAAGAGTTGAATAATGTTTTTATATACTACACAGTGATCCCTGTTACAGTTTTGCACCGACTTTTTCTTCTTGTTCAAATCTAATGTGAAAACTGGTTTATTTTAATCTATATGACAGACACTTTGTTTCTTCCTCCTGAATCGTTTGTACATATAAACTTTTCGTATTACGAAGAAAATAGGGTATTTTTACACACCAGTGTAAAATTAAATCTCCAAGTATCTTACAATACGATATATTCAAACACAGAGAAATTAGGTTCTCTCTTCAATCTTCGTTAAGTCCATAATCATGAAAGGTATTCTAGAAAAATAAACACCGCAAAATCTCATTTTCCAGGACTATGTAGCAATTTAAAAAACAATAATTTCTGCATTCTGAAATACAGGTTTTCACAAATGCGTTGAAACAGTTAATGTTGTCTCTGTACTGAGTGGATCTAAATAATTCCTCTGGCCATATACTCGGGATTACTTGTTTTTCTCTTTCGAAACAAAAATCAAAAGTGTTGTGTCCCTCTAAAACGGAGTACTTCGTCCTTGTTTTGCAATAAAAAGCAACAACAACAAACAAAACAAAGAAACATACAAGCAAAAAAACCAAAACCAAAAGCAAACTAGCCCCTCCAAAAACCCAAACAAAAAAGAAAAGAAAAGAAAACAAAAGGCTAGCAATTCAGCTCTGAAACACGAAAAATGTCACCATTTACATTCTTCTGTAAAAATAAATCCTTCTTTTATTAAATGAATGTAATTTCTTATCGCGCCGAAAATAATTGCTACCCTGTGCCATTGAAAATACGATTGTGAGAAGGGTCGCTCATATAAAGATACTGCGGCAGTAAGAAGCAGAGAGGTATTGAACTGTCTTAGTTCGTTCTTTACTGTTCTTCTTCGTTTTTTTTTTTCTTTAAGAATACAATTTACTGTCTGATGCACAAAAGGTTTTCCCAAAAGACACTCCACAACTGAGAATAGTTGTACTTACTAACAATAAGCTGTCCTAAAAACTATTGTTACTAAAACTTTTAAATGGAAGACGAAAAACATTTATTTGCAATTTTGTTGATTTTTTTGTTCTCAGGCTATGGAGAGTTTGCTTCGGGGGATAATTGATTAACACTCCAATAAATTAGAAAATATTCACATTATAATGAAAATATATATGGATTTGAAGTCTTGCATCTTCCACAATGGAAAAAAATTCAGGGCATTTCTTTGCGATCAGGACGTTTTTGCCAAGTATCTAATGAATCACTTTTTTGAATTAGAATTAAAATAGCATTTCTGTAAGTTAATTTACTGGATGAGTATATGGTAAGGTATTTAGAATGAGTTCTTTAACTTTATGTTGACGATGTCGATGTATTTTCAGATAACCCAAACGATATGCAAAATAATCTTGACGTATTATTTAATTAATGCAAAACGATAAACTTATCATTAACACAATCAGACCCAGTGTTATGCTGTTTGGGAAATGTAGAAAGCGACAAAACGTGAAGTTACAAAAGTAGGAAATTCTGAACATGAAATTGACAAAAATTATAAATATTTAATATCGATCCTTGCTAAGAATGATATATATTTATTATTAATTAAGAATCTAATTAGTCATGCCAGGAACGTTATGAACATTCTTAAGAAAAGAATATTAAATCTTACTTGTCCCGTTGATTGTCGGCTTAAATTTGTGTTATGACGATAGTTCCGATTCTTACATACGCATCTGAGATCTGGAGTTTTCAAAAATTTAGATACAATCGAACCGGTTCATTTATGCTTTCCTAAATATGTGATACAAATGATTAAGTACGTCCACGCATATATGCTTCAAGGTGAGTTTGGTAGAGCCGCTCTTCATTTAAAAAAAAAAATGATCGACAATTGGGTAAATCTCATTAATCGTAAAGAAATGAAACTGTCTAATATCATGTATAGAAAACTATTGCAGGATTATAATATTGGTCTAGACAGATGTAAATGGATACATGGCATTCACAGCATCTTATCGGAAACTGGGTTTTAGTTTATATGGGTCAGTCAAAATATTCCCAATAAATCCTGGTTAGATGCTAGCTTTTAGGAAAACTTCTTGATTAGTTTATACAGAATCAAGTTTTACTAACTCGAAAAAAGCCTATACATATATAAATTTTAAAATGGAATTAAAATTAAAAACATTTCTCAAAAGACTTAAAAAATATAAGGTAAATGCAATATAGCTAGAAAAAGTTGCTACATGAAAGATTGTGCAAATTATTCTCGCAAAACTGTGTCCTGAGGAATTTATGTACCAAAGTTTAAAGTATTTTTGAGTTCTGAGAAAATTGGCATTTTAAAAAAAATCTAACAAAGTTATCAAAATTTCATTAATTTCTAATCGTTTTTACTCAATCTATATGGGTTCTTTTCCTGTTAAGAAGATAAAAAAGTGCCATAGATTCATTTATTGTAAAGTAATGAGTTTGCTTTAGATTAATTTGTGTTCCATTTATCGTAGTTTATAAGCTCTCTTTCCGATTTTGCCAACATTTATGGATTTAAATTTGTATTTGCTCGTAATCCGTTGTAGAATTGGTTGAGATATTGCTGTCAATCTGAGTTAAGTTTCAATTATTTTGAAAATCATGACATCATCCATTGCTGACGCTCACGTATGCAAAGTGAGATAATAACATTTTACTTCGTATGTTGTTCTTTGCAACCAGAATGTAGTAAAAATTGATTCATCATAATTGACATTTTTAACCCTATTCTGAAGAACAAAAGATGACAAGAATCTTAACTTAGTTTACGTCTGAATAAAACTGCTAAATAAAAGTCATTAAGAGGACAACAATATCGCATATGAGATTACATATTTTTTTAGAACGTTGTCAGTCAGATTCATCAATAATTATAAAAATGGATTATTGAACAAAGTGATAAACAAATTTTCCTTACAAATGTATACCATGCTTTGGAAATCAGATTCTTTACAAACATTTTTGTTGCTTTTAAAATGAAAGGTAAACAATGCGCGATTACATGGTCTTAAACCCCGTCTTTATTGATATTGAAAATGCCTGTGCCATTATACACACTTTTAGCCAGTTCACAGAGACGAAGACATGTAGAAGCGTGATTTACACCTTTGAAAGATCTTAATGTTAGATGTATAAAAATACATTTTTTTGTTGTTATTTGTACTATAACTGTATCCGTTTTCAGTGGAATGGTGTAAATAAATGTAAATATGCTTTAATTTTATGGATTTGGTAAAGATTATCCAAAGCTGTTCATGGTACTACTTTCTTTATGCATACACACGTACATGCGTACGTGCACATACATACATACACACATAAATATGCGAGATAGCTTGCCAACAGCTTCACGTTGGTGGGTGGTTCTAGTTGGGAATCTTCCTGAGTTTATCCTCCAGAAAATATATTGACAACCATTTATTGCCTATTATGTGTTCAGAAATGGCCCTCAACCAACACAACAAAGCCAAACCTAACCAAGCCTCTCTGATCCAATACCAATCTTCTCAGTAAAAGGTAGGAAACGATGTTGAAACTATAGACATCAGATATACGAAAGTATAGCATTATCAGCTGTTTAAAAATAATGAGCCAGAGATATGACGGTATTTTTTAAACATATTTTTTAAGATGCCTCAATTGGTGAAATAAAATGTATTTATTCTGACGATCATATAAATTAGGATTTAAACCACGAGGCAGGAGATTTGTTGAATGCGTTGTTAAATCTCTTAAATTTCATATAATCATTATGAAGATTCTATCCTCTTTACTTGATCCACTCTTGATTGATGTGAGTCGATTGACATTCCGAAATTACAAATTCAATAAAGACGGCATGCGCATATGTTAAACTTAATTAGTCACCCATTTGCTGCTCAAGTGACTTTTAACACGGATACTAGCGGTTTCGCCATCAACTAATGGTACTCGTTAGATTAGTATTGACCACAAAAGTCATGTTTTTGTAGAACAGCTCTTATCTTCATGCAGTTTGGATTTAGCATGTTCTTCGTAACAAGAACATTATAACCAAATATGCTTTCCTTATACTTCTTCCCTTGAGCTAATAATACAGTTTGATTCTTAGAAATGACAGTAAAACTGCGCTGACATGGCGTAAATCATGGTAAAATAAGCCATACACGAGTCTGTCGAACAAGGGAGGTGTTTTTAATGATGTACTTCCCAAGCCCAACAAGTAAGGTTATCGTAAAATGGGTGTACTTAACCTGCTCATCTGCTATTTTGATTGATAATATTCGTAACTCCCATTGGCTTTAGCTGAAGTATTTAATAGTTGTTTGTCTCTTTTCAAACTTGTAGAATTTATCACTTATATCCATTCGGCTATGCCAGTGGTTGGCAGAAACAGGAAAAGGGAAACAAAAATGGATCATGACTCATCACAATCAAGGCTAATGGACAAGTAGTTCCTTCTTCAAGGAGCCAAAGGAAATTTCAGTTGAACATTTTATTTATTATTTCAGTATTTAATGAATGATTCTCTCTAAATCAATGTAATCCACTGAATATTTAGTGCATTATTCTGAAAACAATGAATATAATACACTAAATATATGAATACATACATATATATATA
>QKMX01001770.1:0-11123 GCA_003401595.1 Venustaconcha ellipsiformis
GCGCTTTAGACCACTCGGCCACTCGGGGCCCCCTGTTATAATTTCAATAGTTTGTCAATTATATTTTGATGTTTTTATTTGTAGCACAGATATTGGTATCTTTTTTGCTGTGTCAGGGCTGACCACCTCTTCTTTGAGAAATTCCAATGAACCAGAGTTCAAGGGCAGACAGAATATTTATTATGATTATCTTATGGTTTGAATGCAGGGATTTTTAGAGTTCTTAGAAGCTAAATCGAGTCCATGCCACAATGAGAAAGTTTCAAAATCATACAGAATTCACAATTTTGACTAATTTACTCCTGAAATTATTTATTCAAAATCGGTCTAATTGTGACCAGAATCATGGGCCCATAACCTATTCCCACTTACACATAGTAAGTCAATAAAATCTCTGGAATGGTACAAAAGGAAAGGTATAAGTGCATTTCTGAAAAAAGTAATGCCTAAAACATATAGATCTGTCTCTGTGTCTTAAGAACAGGCAATGTTATTGCAATTTGCATAGTGTTGCACCTTGAAGTATTTTTTATGTGTCCCATTAAGTCTTGACCCCTGTACATCTCCACCCCATGGCATATTTTTTCACCAGAAAACAAAGTTTTAAAAAATTGACTGTAACTTTGTTTAGTGGACATCTATCCATGGCTGTATTGGCCCTAACAATTATGAAGGTTACTGTAGGTCATAAAAACTGTAAGATGGTAATTAAAAGTTGTATTAAAACAACTGATCTGGCAATTAAATTTGAATATTTTGTGAACAGTTGAAGTATAGCAGAACAGTAATGGTTAGATCGGTTGTCAGTTTTAGAAGACTAAATTAAAGACAGGTGGCATAGAAATTACAAACAGGAAATTTGACAAATGGCAGAGTAAACATGTCTTAAAAATCACAGATTAAGACAAGTATGAGTAACCCACTATCCATGTTTAAATCTTTGTTACAAAAAATTTAACTGACTGTAATCAATTACATAAATATAAATTCAGGATCTAGTTTTTTACTTTAAATATTAGATGGCATTGATGGTGGTTTTACAGAAATAGTAAATTTTCAAACACAAGACTGTGAGAACATCACTGTTGTAATACCATACACTGTTTAAAAGTTCAGAAAAAAGTATCATTCTCTGTGATGATAGATTGGCATAAAGAGTGCAGTGACATGACAATAATAGTAATAGTTTAGCCAATATAGTGCAATATATATAGTCATATATAAGTTGGGTCCAGCAGCAAATAACATAGACCATTATCCACTGTCACATATTGCACCAGCAAATCATCATCTGTATTATTTATTCTACTGATTACTTTGAACAAATTAAATAGACCCATCGGCTTATGCATTATGCAGTGACAGATTTTAATCTGTGCAGTTTGCAATTGGATCCAGATTTTATAAGATTTTATACCTGATTATATATAGTAGGTTTTACTGCCATGAATGCTGACATTCATTTGATAAGAAAACAGTTATTACATTTGTAAGTATGTTAGAATAAAGGTTTACTTTTTAATCTAATGCAGGTGATGCTGATGAAAAATTACAAAGCCCCCAACCTGATGATGCTGGGAGGAAATCAAAAAGCACCATTCAGGCAGAAGTAGAAGAAGAAGCAGCTCTTTCTCCAAGTCCAGTGCTTGATGATGAGGAGATACTAGAAGAGAGAGATGCTAATATAAATGCAGGGGATGATAATCAAGTTGATCAAAGTGAAGATGGTCCACCTGGAGGTACTAAGTAGCTGTGCCATTGGAAATAATATTTTCTTTTATTGGGAATTTGTCTAGTAGGCATGAAGTCAATCTTTACTACGATTGGAATTTCCTTTAGTTTTTTATATTTTCTTTTTTAAAAATCTCGGAAAGTGAATTTTTATATTTTGTAGTGAATATATGGGTATAAAAGTATACATCAGGAAAAGCTAGATTTTAAAGCAAAATTACTTCTTTTTTATACTCTTGTAAAGCAGAGTTGGGTGTGGGGTATACTGGAGTCTCCTTGTCTGACTGTTTATCCATTACACTTTGATTGCTAAATATCTCCTGAATCCTTTGAGATATATCTGACTTGCATATATTTTCATGACAAGACTATGTGTCCTGTTAAAAACTCAAATCTGTCTGAACAGACTTTTAAGAGTTATCCCAAAGACAATGATATGCAGTTATCACCAGGAGATGATGAATGTAAGAGTCATTGCCCATTGTACTTGTAGCAATGCATGACACAATCTTTTAATTGCAACTGGTCCCCCAGTTTTTGATGGATTGCTATGAAACTTGTACCACAATTCAGTATATAATGATCCCTTTTATAAGGCACCTCATTATATAGTAATCACTTTCATAAGCACTTCAAAATAGAATGGTTTCTTTTATAAAGTACCTCAGTACGTTCCCTTTCATACCATCATCCCTTTTATAAGGCATCTTAGTATACTGATGTCATTTTTTGAGGCACCTTATTAGAACATGGTCCCTTTTATGAGACACTTCAGTAAACCATGGTCCATTTTATAAAACACCTCATTATACCATGGTCCATTTTATAAGACACATTAGTATAACATGGTTAAATATTTTGTGTGGCAGTTTTGGCTATGGATCCCATTACATTATGTAAGAGTAATGCTACATACAGTCTCCATTATGCATCCCCAGTATAAAGGAACCTCCTTGTTGGATATTTTTGGGTAGACCAAAGTACAGTGGGGTGATCTTGTGAGTTTGATGTGGTGTGATTTTACATGCAGCTGCATCATGACTGACATGCCATGACATTATGTTGTGTATTAACAAATTTATACTTCGTAGCACTCAATAATTGCATGAATAAGCAAAACATTTACTGGATTATCCCATGCAATGCATTTCCATAGGATTTTATGGGCTTGGTATATGATGATACTATGCATTGTATACCTTAGTATATGGGGACCTCACAGTAAGTTTTTATGGCTTCTTTGATTGTGAGGGATCACTGTACATACATCCTGAGTACTAATTACTAATGGATAAAGTAAGTCACTATATAAGGTCATATTGACCTAAATTAGTTACCTGTATTCATACTCTGATTACTAATTTTAATTTATATCCATTCCTCTGATACACTTAGATATACAGTCATTGAACAAGATAAGTGAATTCATTGCTAAGGCTGACATTTATACCATTAAAACATCAGTAACAGTGAACTACTGTTCTTGCTCTGTTTTTGCCAGTGGTAGAGTTAGTGAGACATAGCCTTTTTCAGAATTCATGTAGCAAAAGTAATTAATTTGAATTCATCTTTTTGCAATCCATGATTAAGTACTGATGTAAATGTTATTTTTCACTGGACCATGAAAATCTATCCTCACAATAATAAAAGAACTCACGGTATACTGACAGATGATTTGTTTCAAACAGAAGCATATAATTGTTTCATGCAGATACGGAGCCAGAAGAAGAAGACACAGAAAAACCAGAAGGAGAGGAAGAAGAAATACTTACAGGGCAAAGAGAAGCTGAAGAGGAAACACATAAACACACTGAGGAGCCACAAACAGAAAAACAAAAACAGAAAAAAGTGCCAACAGAGGTAGAACCCCAGAGTAGTGAAGGCAAGCCAGAAAATGAAGACTTGCCTGAGACACAGCAGAGTCAGCAATCAGGGATTTCAGAGAAGAGTAAACCTCAGTCCCCAACATTGCAAACAGAGACTCTAGACAGTGTGCAGAAATCAATGACCATCCCAGAAGCTCCCAGACTGCCAACTCCTGACCAAAGAGAGCCAACAATGGAAGGAACTATGTCCAACACTGCCCTGGTAATATGCAGGATTCTAAATCTAAAAAGATAATTAAAGTCCATTATATGCACTGGTGCGGGATGGATCAATTCCACTAGAGGGTCAGAAATGGTGGGCAAGGGAATGCTTTGCACCATACATTATAGATTTTGTCCCCCAAGCTGTAAGTGCAAATAGTAGCCCTAAATGAAATGGCAGATCATCAGTACTGTTGTAAACTAATTAGTACAAATGCTGGCAATGAATACAGTGCATTTGTCAAAATGAGCATAAAAACGTAAGTGTTCAAGAAAGACTTTGGTCAGTCCAGTGATGTTATTTGTCTATCTTTCTTACCTTACACACAATAACTTTTGTTAGACTGTGTACCTTAACCAAACTTTGTGAGTTGTTAGTGTTTAAGGCCAAAAAGAAATCTAGTGATTTGGGATTCAGAAGGTCAAAGATTAAAGTCTCAAGAACTCAAGTAAAAAAATTAGTTATATATCTATTCAGTTAGAAACCTGTTTGTTTGGGGTTTAAAGGTTCAAGATCATGGTCAACATTAATCAAATAAGAAAATTGGCTTCATACAGGAATTTCAGTTTTAGCCAAGATAACTAAAGTAAACTTTGTGGATGGCTTGCACTAGGGCTAAGAAAGAAAACTATTGATTTTATAAGGTCAAAACAACAGGGTCATACTAACTTAGATAACAAAATTGGTTTCTACACAAAAAGTTTAGTTAAACACAATGAATCCTGACTCAGCTTTGTGGATGACTTGCACTTTTTAGAAGAAATGGACCTTTTTGATTTTTGGCTCAAAAGATTCAAGGTCAAGGTCTTTGTGAAACAAATTGAAGGAAAGTGTCTTTATAATAATTGTTAATTACAACAATAAAAAAATGCATCAACATTTTATGATGACTTATTGTTTGGGGATGAAAATAAGCTGTAGATGTTATGTTAAAAAAATTAAAGTAAAATAATAAGAATTGAGAAAATCGGTTTATACATTGTCACTTGTGTTCTTTATGATCATTATACACAAATTTATTCGTAAATAGTTGGTTTGGAAGCTAGAAAAAATACTGTTTTTTATTGGATTAGAAAAGTAAGGTCAAGGTCACTGTAACTCCTGTTAATGCTTTCCAGAGTCAGATGTTCCATTTTAGTGCCAATACTCAGAACTATTCAACATGGGGAATAAGGCTGCAACATTGATAAAAATCCTTTAAATGTGTACACTTTATGCAGTAAGAGAACACTGCCATTTAATTGAAAGTCACCCTATTCAGAGATTGCATTAATTTTCTGCTTCATGTCACAACCTGAATTGACAAAAGTGAAGTATTTCCTTGCTTCAGATTATCAGTAACAAGTTCATTATATCACTTTTAGATGTAACAGATGCAGCATCAGTAAACAGTAATTAAAGGTATACTTGGATCACAAACTTCAGCTTCTGACATCATATAGGACACAATACCAGCAGTTAAAATGCTACTTACAGCCATTTTCATTTACATGATTGCCAATGTTTTTTTCAAATTTTTAGAGTCAATGACCTAGACTGAGCTGTTGACTCATGTAATGACCTAGACTGAGCTGTTGACTCATGTAATGACCTAAACTATGCTGCTGATTCATGTAAATGGCCTAAACTGAGCTATTGATTTATGTAATGACCTAAACTGAACCATTGTCTCATGTAATGACCTAAAATAAGCTATTGACTCATGTAATTGCATAGATTGAGTTGTTTAATCATGTGATGACCAACACTGAGGTGTTGACTCATGTAATGGCCTGATTGAAGATGTTGACTCATGTAATGACCTAAATTTAGCTGTTTACTCATGTAATGACCTAAATTGAGCTGTTGACTTGTGTAATGACCTAAACTGAGGTGTTTACTTATGTAAGGACTGCATTTCAGCTATTTACTCATTTAAATGTTGCAGCCTTAACAGGAAGTCACACAATGTACAATTTAAGGATGTTTTGTGTTATACTCATAAACCAACCATATAAATTCATTGGATGGAATCAAAAGGTTTCCTTCTTTGCAGGAATTTCATCACTCAAAATCTTTGGTATGCTGCCTACTGTTTGTTACTCAGAATAGTTGTGTTTCTAACAATAAGGCACTTTCTGAATTTAGCTCTGCTGACCTTCTGACCTTGAAATGTTAGTCAGGATATGTAAAAGCACATACCATATATACTCACTTATAAGTCAGGTCTAACTGAAAATGACATGGATCCTGATCTGCTGTTGATTAATGTGCTGGAAGATCAGGGTTTATGTTGTTTTTTATAGCGATTACTACTAACAAACTGCATAGATCCAGATCTGACATTGCATAATGCACCAGCGGATTTGGGTCTATGCAATCTGCAGTTGGACCTGACTTATAAGTTAGTACATATAATAACTAAAATTTAATTGTGTGAGGAAATTATAAGTGAAAATGGTTACCTTGTTTGAAATAGTTGTACAGTTTTTTTTTTTCTAGCACTTAAATCAATACATTATCATTTAAATTGAAAGGGCTCATTAAAGGTAATTGCTTAAATATATTTATCAAAATATTTTATGAACTGTTTCATCAATTCCATGTTAAGATATCAAGAGATGAAAAGACTGGAAAATTTATAATTAAGATTACATATGTAGAGGGATATTGGTATTTATTATATATTTGATGAAATACTAAAATATACTGGTGGGAGAAAAATTATAACACGGCATATTGGAGATGCAGTTTTTATCTCAACAGTTGTGATATCACTTTTAGGACTACTTTCTTTTTCCATTTAGGAAGTATATTTGCCCTTATGTATACTATTCAGACATGTATTTCTATATTTATGCCCATTTAATTTTCTTTCTATATTTATTCTCTCCCCCCCCCCCATTTCTCTCTCTCACTCCATCAGGATGAATAGATCAGATCTTAAAATGTGTCAAGACTGTTGACCCTCTAGTACACATTGATGTAATCAACCCCAAACAACAGTGTTAACTTTTTTATAATTAGTTTTCACATGAGTTACACAAATTGTCAGGGAATGAACTTGTTGGTATTAAATATTCTTTGTCACCCATCCAGAATAGTATACCTGTTTCACTTGGTGACAAATGGTGTACATTTGTAAGAAAAGCTATCAATTACAAAAATAATAAAATTGTTTAAGTAGCAATTTTAATTGTCATTGCCATCATAATCATGTCTGAAAATGATGGAGAAATCATTGATTGATTAGAGTCAATTGTAAATTGTACTTAAGTGGTAATCAAAAGTTGGTTGCAGCATCTGTTACTGAAATATCCTGCAAGATTGCCAGTGCAGAAAAAAAATTCATGTCTGAATGCAAAATAAAAAACCCAATTCAAACCCAAATCCTTACAAGAAAAATCACAATAACTACAATTTGTTGTTTAATGATGTTATACTCTAATATCTGTTGACCATTCTGTCATGTTTCTATGGCACCCCTCTTGTGGCAGTGTACACTATCAATTTGCACAAGAAGTATGTTAAGAAAGAATAAAAATCTCCCCATTTTCGTATGAAAACATCAGTTAATTTGATATAATACACAATGTGGAACATTATATGTACAGTCTAAATTTGTAAAAAAATCACTGCTATAACAGTAGTTTAAAACCTCTTTTTATCAATGTAGTAATGCAGCCAATAATTAATTCAAGATTTTTGTCTTAAAAATATATAATGAAAAGAAAATATGTGTTTTGAGTAGATATATAAAGAAACATTTTATATTTGTAAAAGACAATACACTGTTTCCACTTTACTCATGAAATATCTCATTACATCTACTCAAACAATGTTAATATCTTCTTTTTGCCAATGATTGTAGAAAGGGAAAATGATTGTCAAAATTGTGAAAGTTTTGTTTTCATCCATGTGAAAATGTTTAGCCTAGTATTATGTGAATCTGCCATCTGTCTGTATTCTCAATACTTTGTTTCTTTTCTCACCAACAGAATATGATTTGGTCATTTGGGCTTAACAGGAGTGTCCCAGTCCTGAATCTGACTGACAACACCAGGAAAGTTATAATGTACACTTGTGCTCATGTTGGAATTCTGTATGACTTTAAGAGCAACAGGCAACACATTCTACAGGGACATGTAAGAGCATTTGATCACAAATAAATGTAACTTCTCATCAACATTCTAGCATGAAACTTTTTGACAGTTTGCTCTTATAAATCTTGCCAAACAATTTTTCTCCTATATTCTGTCACTCATAGGGCATTTTCTCCATGCATTGGATAGCAAAATTGATTTGCATCAGCCAGGCAAAACTATTAATGAAATAAATTTTGCAGTTATGATAGAAAACAAAATGTAGTCAGTTATATATAGAAGCCATGACCATATCATGTCATGTAAAAGGATTTTTTGTACTGAGAGGCTTGATAATTAGGGCCATTGCGGATGTACACATCAGTTCTGAGATTGTTACTAGAATCTCCAGGTGGAGATGTGACTTGATGGATTATTAGGTAATGGCATGTATAGAAGAGTAATAAAGAATTCCATAAGGCTCAGTATCAGTGGCAATATTCAAGAAAAGAACAGACATTTCTATATTGTAATACTTCCTCCAGTGTGACATGTTTACATTTTTTAACACAAATGTAACTGATTAAATATATGCATTTTTCTTCAGTCCAGCCCAGTTTACTGTACATGTGTAAGTGAGGACAAGAGGTGGCTTGCTACTGGAGACAAAGGAAAAGACAGCATGGTTATTGTGTGGGACACATACACAGGGTAATTTCTGCCTCGCTTGTATTGCCGGGTGGTGAGACATAGGTACCATATTTGCCATGTATAATACACACCAAACACTAAAAAACAAGGAACCAGCTTGGTTGTTGCATAACACATCAGGGATGAAGAAATTACAGTCTATATTACTGAGTTGGAAATTTGTTCTTAAGGATGAACAACTTGTGCAGGGTTACTTGTCCATGGACAAGTACAATTGAGAAATGTTACTTGAAAGGGCAGTAGTTCCCATTTCATCTGAGCAATGTTTACACAAGCACCATTCAATTAGTACCACATGGTTGCTTGTATATTATTATACAATGGTCTGAATGGTGACAAGTTGAATGAAAAGTCAACAACACAGGCTAAAACTGAACTTGACTGTGACAGGGAATATGATGAAAAAAAAGAAAACTGGAGCAAACAGATTCTTGGCTGAAGTAGTTTTTTTGGCTCAATGCTAATGAAGATTGATCATTTGCATTATATATATGCGATATCCCTCAACTCTAGGACAGGTTATCATTATGAAAACACATGGTTAATGCACCAAAAAATGAAAACCACAATGCATGTTGATAAATAAAGGTTTTCATGCATAAAAGCCAAGCAGCTGAGTTCTCAGCCCAAAGCACATGCCAGTCTGAACCTAAGCCAGTTGATGTAAACTTTCTACAGGGTAAAATTGGTGACAGTAATGTTAGATACAGCTTCTGATCAGTGTTTTCTGTAATCTATGTCGACTGATGTGTTTGTGACTGTTTAATTTTTGTATAGTTAATTTATTCCTTATTGTCAACACATTGACTCAAAAAGAAAACTCAACAAATTACTTACAGGTATGCATGAACTTTATCGTTTTCTTACACCTGTTGGTGAAGTATACCTCTTACATAAAAAATAGGACAAGTTGAAATATCCAGTACATTTTACATGTTACACATCCATTCTGCATGCATTTAAATGTGCAGTTTAGCACAAGTTAGCATTAACAGTCTTGTCATCCACTATTCTTTATAAATATGAAAATATGGACAAGTGAGCTTTTTATATGGACAAATTAACTTTTAAATTTACTTGCCCTTGGACATCTTGATTTTGACAAACTTTCTGCACCCTTGCACATATACATAGCTTAGTTTGTTGTCTCACCTGAATTGGCACCATGCTGGCTTGTGTTGGATGCACAGTCAGCTGTGAACAGCACAGATCCAGCATGGTTGTAGTGTGGGACATGTACTGAAGGTAGTATTTGTCTAACTATGAGATGGTAAGACATTATTACCATACTTACAGATATGTAACACATACAGCTGCAAATAACTTAGACACAGCACAGCTGTAGTGTGGGACACATATATAGAGTAGTATTTATGTTTGTTAGATGTTAACATGTTTTGCATAGACCTAGCATGGCTGAAGAGTGGGACACATAGATTGGGTAGATAATAAGACATATGTACCATATATACCAGTGTATAAATGCACATAACATAGATGCAACATGTCATAGGATGGGATAAATACATGGTGTAAACTCTTTTTCCCTTGCACATGTACCATTTTCTCCCTTACATATGAACCATTTTCTTGCTTGCATATGTACCATTTTCTCTCTTGCATACATACCATTTTCTCCCTTGCATATGTACCATTTTCTCCCTTGCATAAATACCATTTTGTCCTTTGCGTATGTACCATTTTCTCCCTTGCATATATACCATTTTCTTCCATGCATATATACCATTTTCTCCCTTGCATATATACCATTTTTTCCCTTGCATATGTACCATTTTCTCTCTGCATATGTACAAATTTCTCTCTTGCATATATACCATATTTGCTCAAGTTTATAGTTCAAACAGCATAGATCCAGATTAGCCACCACAGTGTAGCAGATCTCAGTCTTCATTATTCATTCTACTTGTGATGATTAATGGACAGCATAGACCATAATCACCTGACCCATTCTGTAGCAACAGATGTTGGTCACTGTTGCCAGTGATCAGGTGTACATAATATTATTTTTCATATTGAGACAGTATCATAATTGCCATAATTGATGTGAAATGTGAAAAATATGATCTGATTTGTTATAGAAGTTTTTCCTGTAACTAGGACTGTCATGATAGACCACTTGTCTTGAGAGACCATGATTTTTTATCAGAAGGGGTGGTCATTCAACACAGGTTCTATTGAATTTTCTTTTTCCTTTTTATGTACTAGGTCACAAATATAGAAACTGTAAAGACCATTTGTTTGCATAAATTTTAAGTCAAGAAAGTAACCATATAGAATATATGCCATAGACTGAACTTATCGCTGAAGATTCGGCTTGAAAGCTTTGTAATTCTGGAAAGAAATTATTGCATTATTTGTCAAGTTACATTTATTTGCTTTATGGAGAGGATGCAATAAAGAGAGAAGAAATAATTTAAAAGAAGACAGTTGGATGTTAATGTTAGTTTACCAAATCAAGTCACCAGTGAATCAAAAAACCTATGATAAGATTCATTGATCTCCATACATATA
>QKMX01001776.1:0-13262 GCA_003401595.1 Venustaconcha ellipsiformis
AAATTGTTAAAGCTACGTTAAAAAGTATAAACACCACCACACCACCACCACTACTTTCTCGACCGAGCTCATTAGTTTTTAAATATATTGCCATACGTACAGCGAATTTGGTCGGACTAGAAAAAAAATCTCACAACCTATTAACCCTTCCATCAGCACGACTTCCTGATTCCCACCTGTTAGACACAATGTTGGCAACTGTTCTTTTCCTTTCGGTGCCGCGGTAGCGCAGCTGGTAGAGCAACGGACTCGTAATCCAAGGGTTGCGCGTTTCATACCCATCAAGGATTGCTGGGGTCGCTGCCTCGGTGTGACCTAGGGATAAGCACTTGTTTCCATTTCCTCGTCATGATTTAGCTATTAACGTGTGATAAGTACCGTTGACACCATCCAACTAATAATTAGAAACCGGTCAGCTCAATATCAATCAATTAGATTGCCTTTGACGAACGATTCTGGAACATACATGTCAAATGACAACCAGAATTGTTGTTTTGAATTTATTTATCTTATATAAAGCTCTTTAGCTGAGTGAGTGCACAAACAGCAACAGCAGCAGTAGTAGTAGTATTATTAGTTAGATGGCTTTACCTTATTTCAATTCCTTATAATTACATCTTTTGAAGTTAACTTTTAATCGATACCATATAGCCAGTATCGTGATGACATGCCGTTGAACCTTATTACATGCATATTTCTCACAGTTTCACGTACTACGGTCTTGCACTTATCTTCTTTTTCTAGATGTGTTGGTTATGAAAGTGCTTGATTTTTATCAGGACAAAGCGCTAGTTATTTCCGTCTAACCTCAGCGTATAAGGATATATATCTCTGTTTCTCAAGCAGGTGGTAGTGGCCTTATAAAATCTGATAAAGAAATTCGAAGAAAAACTAAATAATGTATAGATTTAATGTCATGTGTTTTGGAGTGTTTGGAGATACTCGACTCTTGCTGAGATGGCAATTAAACAATGCCACTGTTTATCTGGCTTATCAATACGCAAAGAGCCAAGCAGTAAAACGACATACTGCTGTGGGCATATCTTAAAAATATTTAAGGTTTACTCAAAAAGACATCCTCCCCCAACGCCAGTCAAAACATCATCTCTTCCAATCAGAGCAGCAGCTCTCTTTTGGAACAAATTTTTGAAAATCATTCTATGTTGACAACGAATGACTCTTCGGAAATCATCAAACTATGAACAATCAATTTTATTTAACATTAGCCAGTGACAGTTCTATGTATGTGTTTCCCAACAATACACTATGTTGTTTCACAGCCAAATAAAAATTACTCAGACTATACAATTGTTTCAGGAAGTTCACTGTGAAGTAGCTGGTAGAAATCATTTATATGAGACTAAAGCGAAGAACGTGGTTGGAGATCAAATACCTTCTTCGTCCAAATATTCAACGAGCAAGTTTAAGAACACTTGGATAAAAACTATCCCCTCATCTACGAACGCAAAAGACCATCACCAGCGAATCCCAACAGAACATTTCTGCCATGACAAATCCTGCAGGAATTTATTTTATAGCTCAACATCATCGTTGAAACGTTGCAGCTATTTCCAATCATTTTAGCAAAGGGCTGGAGGAAAGTAGTCATGGTTTACTGATCGAGTATCACAAATAGCTCACAATATTAAATATTATTTTTCCGACGGCACAACACAATCACAAATTTATCCCAGTTTGATTATTATTCTGGGTGAAAACATGAACATAGCACATCATTCAAAAGACATTGACAACAACGATCTACATGTATCCCTCTCGAACGGGACGAATGACTGAATTTGATGTTTGTGTATTCTGATACCGTCGAACATAATGTCGTATGAAATAAAGCCGCTCTGTTGCTCAGACCAATTCCTCTCAAAGTGGATTCTGCTACAGCTGCTTATGATGAAGGAGGAAACATGTATCACATTCACTGAGAATTTCTACATTCTTACAATCTTTCAGTCAGTAAACTTTATTTGGATAGAGTCAATATTAGTATAATGTAGATCTTAGAAAAAATATTATAATCTTGCAAGGAAAAGTCACGGTAAAACTTCATTTCGAAAAGAATTATATAGCGAATTTTAAAAACAGATTTATCCGGAGTCGCTCAACAACGAGGACATGGTTTAGGAGATATGGTAAAAGCAACGTTTCGTACCATATGCCAGGTAAAGGTAAATATCAAAGTCCAAAACTTGAAAACTATGGTCACACGAAAATTGATTGGTCACACGAGAATTGATTGCTCTCAAAGATGCAGCTTTAACGGAAAGAACATAATTTCTCCAAATAATCATCATTGACGAACAAAGTCCTAAAGAAGCCTTGATGAAAACAGGCAACAATGTTGTTGTGCAAATAGGAAAAGACCCTTTCAGTAACCACGGCGCACCTATAAATTTACTTCACGCTTTTGGCGAAGGATGGATGCCCCCTTTACACCTCAACAAGGACAATGCACAAAGATACGTCGAAAACATTTCAAACATCATCAACACGTTTAGAAATAGAGTAGGATAAGAATAACAACTGGCAGTGAATTGGACGTTTTGATTACTAACTGAAAAGATAAAACAAGTACACTGATTCTAGCCGATATTCTAAGTCAGAAATATGTCTGTTGGTTATGCCATCAACATTAATATTGATGCAAGACTCACAATTGTTACAATGTCGTCTTTGATTACCTCAACCCCAATCGAATTTGAAATCGTAGGAAGAACCGAATGTTACATAAATCTGAATAGCAGTTACTTGTCCTTGAAAGTCAAAGTTCTTAAGTGAACAATACAACCTCAGTACCTCCTGTCAATAATTTTATGCTTTCGATGTTCAGATAAGTGGATTTGTACTTGTATACTTACCCTTACCAAGCGAACCTGGAAAATCTCTTGAACACACATCTGGATGAAACCGTGGTTTGATAAAACCTGACACATTGGACAAATTGACCAGAACAAGAACAACATTTAGTCTGCTGATTTGTTCAATACTTGGCTGAAAGAAGTACAGGTCTCGCTTGAGAACATCGTGATGGATAGCAAATTGACTATCCAAAATATACACAGCACAACAAAATTTATGATGATGAGTCAAGAAGAAACATTGGAAGAATATCTGGAAGAAGCATGGACTCTCATCTCCTAAAAGAAGAATTTGAGAAAGTGGTATAAAGACTTGCGTGACAATTCCTTACTTCCACTGACTACTCTGGAGACCAAACGCATCGAAGTTCTATTGCAACAGAGTAAGGAGACTACCGTCGTTGATGAACTTACCTGACAGAAAATTTGAGGCAATGGGTTAGGCATGAATTAATGACCAATCATTACATTTGACAAATCCAAAGAATGAATACCGATGAATTTCATCACCTTCGGACCCAAAGTTGTTACACAGCGACTTGGAATCATTTACTATGTGATAAAGATGAACTTCTTCATAACAAACGTAAGCACATTCAAGCCTATGTTATTAACATAAACGATAGTCATCGACCCGAAGCCCACTCAGTAACCGTCTACCTTTCCAACGATGACAGTGACACGATTTTGATTCTTATGAATAACATCCTCGGGAAGATTGCATCAATGACTTTATGAGAAGAAATGCTGAATTGAATCGATTAGATACTGTGAGATTACACGAATGATATTCCATAATGTGTGGACAATATTGTGTGTTTTATTTATCAATGCAATCTGGGATTTCCCTTAGAATATTTAGTGACTTCTTTTGATTGTGTGTACGCTGCTAATGATGATTAAAAGGATATATGGTGTTGCTAAAATTGTTGCTCTTTTCGTTAGTTAACAACGAAGTGTCTATCGGTAGCAAAATGATAGTGGCTTGGATAATTGACAGATTAATTTGACTTAATAAAGTTGTCTTCCTTTTAAATAAGCTTAAATTTAAATATTGTTTGTTTGTATACACGTTTTTTTTTGTTGTTAGAGAAGTATCTTATTACTGAATATACTGACTTTTTGAAATAGAATGGCGTTGTATTATTTTGTACTTGAAAACAAAATTATTTGGACATTCACATTTCTCTCCATCGATCCTGGTCGTTTTCTTTCACATCTGCGTACCGAGCCCGAGGAACATTTTCCCATAATATGCGGGCTTTTTCCATATAAATAATATTGATCATTCAACCCTGCTTTTGTATGATAGGGTGTATATTTTATCCACTTATTTTACACTGCCACTCTCATATATAAGTTAGTGTGTATGTAAGTATAATACGTTCAAAATACTTTGACCTTTTTCTTTGGTTAGTAAGTCTGGGGGGGATCTTGATCACACCCAGAGCCTTTCGGAAAGTAATCGAAAAGTTGGTGATGGAGGGTAATCAAAAAGTGTGCGTTGCATAGTGTACTAAACGTGGGTGTTAGATATTATATAGAAAGTGGGTGTCGGATACAAATAAAAGTAAGCGTATGATAGTACTCAAGAATGTGAGTGCTGGATAGTAAGCTGATGTGATTTCATTACCTCCTTTTACATCATATCTTTCCGTCTGATAGTAGTTGGGAGGTTTTCAACCATTATAAAATGCGTTTTGGATAGTGCATATGGAATATTGGATAGTATAGGTGGTGTGGTTGGATAGCATTTTTCTGTGATTTCATACCTTTTTCTTACATCATCCCCTTAGCGCTGTGATGATAACGGTCTTTGCTCTTTTTTTTTTAAGTCTATGTGACTAATGTCGGCCGGTTAAATTATTATCAAACGTTTGGCAATCATGGAACACCCGACATTGAGGCCTGCGAGAATTGTACCATGGTAAAGGTTTCTAATGTCTTTGGCATAAGGTAATGTAGACATATTGCACACTAATATTTCATATGAGAAAGACTGGGTGAGTGTTTAATAGTGGGTACTTTTTGCTGCCGCTCTAAGGATTGGTGAACCACTGAATTAGGCATATGCGATGCCAAATTCCAAGATTAGTTCGATACAAAGTACATAACAACACATCGCGCTATCTTGCATCCGTTCAAACATCAATGCAAATACTAAAGTGGCGTGAGTGTTATCATTCTTTTAATTTTCAACCCATCGTTGTTTGGGCATCAAGTCATTTTAACTGTATAAGGGCAGAAAGAGGCTCATAACAAATGTGTACAGGCTAATCAGCGATGACACCAGCGAAGTTTTAATTTTAATATTCAGTTTAACCTCGAATGTGACACACGCTTTTGTATGGTGTCCTTGGCAACACATGCACAAAGTGCAATATAAAGCCCCCCAAACACATTTGGGTCAAAGCTAGCTCTATTGCAACTCTCTCAAATCACGTTCTTAAGGAAGCATTGACAACCGCAGATGGAAACAAACTGGTAAGGCATAAGCGAGTCTGACCACATTAGGAGAGTTCCTCCACTCAACGCGAGGATTCTTTCAGCATGTTCTTGAGTTTTCGTCTTTTCAATAAAAGAGGGATTTCGATGAAGTATGCTCACAGAAATCGCTGGCAACGGCATTGTGTTATGACCCAGACGCTAATGTCGGCATGACGTGGACATATAAAAGCACAGTTAAGTGTCGTTTCCTTACGTCGAGCGCCAAAAACGCAACCGTCAAGTAGAAAAAACGTTAATTTTTTTGGCGTTTCAGACGAAGCAGAAGATCGAGATTGTAACGCTTACCAAAAACTCACTGGCACATGTTTGCATGTCTTATATGTTTTTGCGGTGTATGGTATGGAGGTTAATAATAATGCAGTGAAAGTGACGTTTAAATACAGATGCGAGACATTCGCACGCAAACACTGTCTTTCAACAGCATCGGGTTAACAATCATGATGCATGGCTGATACAAACAGGCCATTTTGACTGTTGAGCTTTTTGACTGTTGAGCTGCGCTTCTGTCATTGTGTACATATGAGCCTTCAACATGCCGGCAACGTGGGCTGTGTTTAGTTTTGTTAAGCTACGCCTTCGCCACCTTTTTGGAACACCTTCCTTGCTCGATACTGTAATTTTACCGTGAACTTTATGTCGATGACAAGGCAAACCTGTTTGATATAAATCGCTAATGTCCGCATCGGTAATGGATTTCATTTTCATAATGTGTGGATCTTTTGCCACGTCAGCATATATCTGGCACGAGATACCCTCTGTTGTATAAATGCTCAGTATCGCGAGAAACACCAGCGCCTTGAGTAGCGTTCTCGACGAGTATCATTGTCACCTTCATACTTTTCACGGGAGCATGGTGGTTGATATTCTGTACATTATCACTCTCCTTTAGAAGCACCCTGACGTGGCACAGCACTCTGGCCTACAGTATAGTCAATTGTACTATGTACTAATTTGTTGATCCTGCTGTGAATGATTCATCTGTATTCGTTAATCGTCAGCCCAAATGTGAGGCGGTCTGAAAGGCCTGATTAGCAGCTTGAAGTCTAGTAGTTCACAAACGAGGCAGCGATAGACGCGTAGGACAGGATGGCGACAAAAGTGTTGCCAGAACTAGCATATATTGGCAGTGTTTGCACTTTGGATACCCTGGTAGACATCGTTGGATCTCTCTTTTTCAGTCAAATACAGATCCTTGTAAATAAATGTCGGTGCTGTCGAAGCTGGCGAGCTCATTGCCATCAAGCTTGACACTTATCTTCTTAATGATGACTCAAGCCATGTTTTTCACAGTCGTAAGGATGGTGTGAACACTCGCTTCTGTACTACCACTCAAACCATTTCCTAATTTAAGCTTGGCGGATCCAGGCACGATCACATCTCTGCTGCTAAAAGCTAGAGACCTAACTGTAAGCATCTAGTTTTAGTCAACGGTGCATAAATCGTTGGTCGCGACAATTGTGCTCCAAGAGCGTGGCGGAAGGAGCGAAATAGTTCGTGTTTGTTCCGTATTGAGACATCATGGTTTTAGCTACGGTGCTATATGATTCCACGTGCCCTCTCTTCAATTTGTCCTTGGGAGGCATATCACCCCGAATATACTAAGACAACTGAAACCTCATTTGCCCCCGAAATAAATGAGAGAATTACTGTCGACGAAACCGCTTCTTGGGTTGGTGGCAGCAAGGTGCCAGAAGGGTGGAAGCAAGATGTTGCATCAACGGAGATTCTAGAAAGATGTCTAACCGATTTTGGTGAGTATCGCAAAGGACTGGGGCTAAGAGAGCGCCAAACCAATCGAAAGTTTATAGGAAAAAAGACGGAATTATTGGAATGAAGTGGTTTAAAATTTGGTTTGCGCTGACATGGAAAAACAACCCAAGTAAATTAGTGTCCCATCCACGCCAATGCATGGAGGAAGTGATTTTGTCTTCGCATTAGGTACTACAAAAGCTTCGCTGCATCACAAATAAGGCTCGCCTCAGCTCGAAAAGAGATCTAAACCAAATCCTCTGTAGGCGTGTCTACAGATCATGGGTTACTCACTGTATCGGTCGCACAGGATACAGCGCTCAAGGTAGCGGCAGCACAGGTACCTTACAGTCTCCTCGGAATCAAAGAGATCCTTGATCTCGGCGCAATGCTTCAAAGTATGCGTAGTGAGTTCATGATTAACCTCTCGTGGCTTGGGAGCTCGATAACCACACCACAGTAGAAAATAATAAGCTGACCCAGATGATAAATGATACCAACCTATCCAGTGCGGAAGGTGAAAAGCTGGTCCATATATACGAGATCACACTGAAAACATCAAAGACGAACGTGGGCCATGACTAGAGTCTGCCAGCATCAGCCAATAAGTCCGTCTCATATAGTTTAGCCGGATCATGGTAACTCCAATATAATTATGCACATATATGCAACCTTAGCCCACAGATTAAAAGCACTCTTCTGCGTATAGTCCCACTTTAGTCTTAATTACCATGGGCTATTCATCATAAGCACGATTGAACTTGAATTTATTGGTGGGGAAAATATTCTTCAAAACCATCTTCGGCTCCGAGAAAAAGACTAGATTCGGCTGCGTGAAAGAATAAAATGCATATGGAGTAACTGGCTGGTACGCTGATAACGGTTGAAGACAAAAAAGTTACGGCGGCTCTACCAGGAACTATTTGGTTAATTGTGCCATTCTTGCGTTGGACCTCTGTCAATGCAATAAGTTGGCTGGTAGGAAACCGTATGGTGTTTTGTCCCGTGATTTGTCCGACATAAAATACTTTACCCTCCTTGCATAAAGCTGATATGTAACACACCTCGAAATTGTTATCGCTAAGGTTGTACCACAAATCTTTGTTTTATTCACCCCAAACTCATCACAAAATCGTTCGTAAGCAGCCATGTCAATACGATTTTCGAAAGCTGCATACCATATCAGAAAAATGTAGTCGCCAACGATAAAGCCTCAGCCTATTGCCGCGCACCAAACGGCAAAACTCACTTGATTCTGCCAAAATATCTCTTGAGACACCTTTGGGTGAGAGGATCTCAACGTCCAAGTACAGCTGTTGGGTTTCTCATCCACTCTGATCGTCTTGCCTACTCTTGAGCAGCAATTAAAATTGTTATATAAAGGTAAAATAAGGTCATGTGTGAGTAACCAGATGAAAAGCACGAGACACTGTTGCCAACTGACTGTCCTGTATTAGAAGACGATGCTGAAGTATTGGAAGAGCTCGCAAAACAAGCGCCAGACATCAATAGGAAATACAAAGCCCTTGTGGAGGAATATATACGCCACCACGGGGTTGACACGCCTAGTTCACATTAAGATGGGAAAAAGATGAAATACACATAGAGATTAAGCACTGGAACCGCCCAGAAAATCCCCCTAAGCAAGCGCGTAGGGGAGTGTGAAAGCGAGAGCGATTGCTACTATAGCGTCAATCTGATATTTGGTGAAGTGTCAGAACGTGACTGCTTTCGGCCGATCTTGATACCAATGGTTGACAAATAAAGGGGCTAATTTAATGTAAGGTATAACCCGTTATTCTTTTCCTCATCAACCAAAACATAACTTATTTAAAAAAGAAGAGAAAGCAACAATAAAAAGCATAGTAAAGGTATAAAGCATTTTACATTGTCTTTGTTAGTTCCTAGCTACTTGCCGTACACAGCCATCATAACCTGAGCAAAGTAGCACTTTAAAAGTTCCCCAATAATTTGGAGGGTTCAGTCACCTTGGAGTGGGGTGAGGGCTGGGGACATTAATTGGGGAGAATAGGACATTCACATGTCATCTCGGCCAACGGTCTAATTTTCCATTTATTTCTTGCATTTTGAAATTTTCTAATAGCCTATTACCCTGCTACATGATCATGTGTCCCTTACCTTATTCGATGACGACTGAGCAATCTATTGTGGTGTACCAGCTGTAAACCGCTTCTCCATATTACCATGGAGGAGAATTCTTTAGAATTTAGGAACTCAGCCTACCCCCCCCCTCCCCATCCCAAACCTCATTTTGTATTTCTACTTTCATTAGCGAATGAAACTTAAAAAAGTGCGTAAAGAATCCATGATTATCTGAAATTGGTTGTTATCATGAGGCCCGTTAAACTGCAAACTCCTCAATTGCTGTAATTTATGCTGAGTGCTTTCCAAACATGACACAACTTTGTATCAGCAATCAAATAATATTATTGTTTACCTAGCGTAGTAACATATGTAATCCAAGTAAAAGTAATGTGCTGTTACATAAGACTTCTTTATCAGAAGAAATGGAGGATGAATCATTTTTAAACATCTTATCGATGGAATCTTCTGTGCTGTGCAGGATTTAGAACAAATGAGGCCGCGTGTTAGTTATGAGGACTTTTACTTTTGAAAAATCCATCGTAAATTATTTTTGGCCAATAAAATGATCCCCCTTTAACCCCGGCCAACAGAGGCCTTGTGATTAAGCAATCCTAAGCACAATGGTAAATCTGGTACTGCCTCTGTGACAGAATTGAAAGTATCACAACTTTATGACTTTATATTCTTCGTTTTTCTACCCCCACCCATCTCTCTACCCACGTATGAACTCGTATCACTCAGTTTTACAGATGGGTTCCAAAAATAGAGCACTGTGATATCAACTCTTTAGCATATTCATTCTAAAACTCCCCTTTGAATATAAGTTTGAATTTTAAACTATCCCCGTTAAAGTTTTAATACTAATTTCATCTATCTCAAAGCATAATGCAAAGTCGAGTTACAATACTTACCCACAACCTTATGTATTTGTTATGTCCCAGAATGAATCATGTGGAATCTATATAATATTTTACATTACATTTGTGTATATTTATCGCAAAATATTAAAATATAAGATGAGCATTGTCTTGAAAAGGAAAGCTTGTAGCAAACACATTTTCTACAATTCTGCATGAAACAATGATTTCACCGAAGTTGTATTGAGATCTTTTGTAAAGAACAATTCTGCACTGATCTGAATTATTATCTTCAGTTGTAAGATGTAGCCATACTTACTGGAAGGGAAAAAGATACTAACTTTTTTTTAAAATATCTACTTTGTACAATCTGGGGACTTTTTCCAGAGTTTTTGAATTCAAGTTTGGCGCGCAGAACTTTGATTTGTGGACGTAAAACGTAATTGAAAATAAAGACAGCGTCTGAAAAAATATTTGAATATAAAGACAGTGTCTGCTCACGGTAATGCAACGTTTTTAGCTAAAACCATTGTAGGTAAAATTAGGCTGTGGTTCGAAACGAACCGAGACCAGAATAGAAGATAACAAACTGTGTCATTACCTACTCGTATTAGATGGACCTATAATCATTGTTACAGAGACTGACCTAATTAACAACCTATCAAACATGAGCTTCCTAGGTCAGGGAAAGAGGACACGGTCTTGTTAATTTTATGTGTTTTTGAGTGTTTACAAAATTCGGTTCTAGCCGTACTAGTTATTAAATAATAATAAAACTACTATTGATACAGTATATTGTAATTTTACCCAGCGATAAGTTTTATAACAGGCTACTGTATCTGTAAATATAATATTATCAGCAAATAAAACCTCTTAAAATATTTCACTTGCTGGTCAAGGGTCTCATTAAAAATGTTCAGCTCGAAATATTTTTTTTCTAATTTCCATGCTCTTATAAAATTGTTTCAGATTTGATTGCTTTTATTTTTTATGAAACTTTTTAAGTTTTAAAATATGCCAGACTTTCAATGTTGTTATTTATTCAAAATAAATCTAGAGACAAATTTACGTCACCTTCGTGATGTTTTTAATGTTATGTCTTTTAAAAATGTGTGCCTTTATAACGAAGTGGGTGGCACAACGCTATCTTCTAAACTAAGGTTTGCAGAGACACGGCTGGACTGGATAGAATGTAGCTCGCTAGCTAGCTAACTAGAAGACACGATAGATGGATAAGATTATTAATAAAGTATTGATTACTGTTACTGATTATAAATAACGTTTGCATCGATTCTATAACGCATTAAATGAGTTTAGTGCAACAATGTTAGCATTTGTCTTGACCGTTAATTATTTTAACATATGGAGAACATTATGTTTTTAAATAAAAAAAAGCAACAGACGTTTGACGAGTTTGATTAGGCTTTATTTTCTATAAATGACAGATTTTTACAGACACCAGTACAAACGTTTATACCAAATTGGATGTTTTGACTAAAATTGTTGTGGATTGGGATTTATGAATTTTTATTTTTGTTAGAACTACGGCTTTATGAACGAACTAAACATAAGTTTGGTTCGTAGAAAGCCGAACGGTTTAGCAATGGACTGTTTAGCAACGAATGGTTTAACAATGAACGGTTTAACAGTGATGGTTGCATGAGATTAGTAAAGATTACTGTCATGAGTTTTATTTTTATAAATGGCAATTTGATGGCAACGGTTGCGATAATTACGATAATTATGATAAAATCATTATGTACAGTACCCAAGGATGGTAGTACTAACAGTAGAAAAGAGAGTAGACTGTCCTTGTTTGAGAATTGAAGATTGTTTTTTTTTAAGCCGACATGCAATTCTAAATTGATACTTTCGTACCAAACTTTAGACTTGAATTGGTATTGTAATGAAGACAAATGGAAGAAATAAACAGCAAATACAAGTTTTTACTTAGTTTAATTTGCTTACTTCCTTGTAAGTTTATCAAATATGAGTATCAACAGGAAAACGAGGTTCTAGTGTTAATTTTGAACACGTGCCCACACCTCATGTAGCTGAAGTACAAGTCCATCTGCACTCAAGGGAGATAAATCGTGCAATACTAAACCTTTGACCTTGCTTGTCTTCCTAATTGCATATGTTTAGAGGTCTGATGTAGAAAATAGATCGGTGGCCAGAAAGTGACCACTAGCATATAGCACATATTAATTACGATATTGACAGTTCTTATTTACGTAATCGTCTCAATCATAGTGTAATAAGAAACACGTTTTGATCAATCTCTCAATATTAACTAACCTTTCATCCAATAAACATTGATGATGGATAGTACATTTCGATCACGTTAAAGAGTAATTTTTCAAGCTGATGGAAAGAGATAACCTTCTCCGCGTACAGCAGGCACAGTACAGTACGTTACACACGTACGATCTGCGATCTTGTTTTATTCGCTTAGTGACATCAGGGAACGAAATTTTAAAATAATGCTTATCGGACATGGAGGAAATTGCACACTACTGTTGTATAGTATATCCTCGGCCTTTAATACAAATTAACATCAACAATAGAAGTAGTAGTAGCAGCAGCAGCAGCATCTATTAGAAGTAGTAGTGGTATTGGTAATAGTTTTGAATAGCAGTCTAGTTTGCTTCACTATAGACCAGTAGCATAGCTTCAGATTTTAGCGCAGACGCATTAAGAGTATCAAAATCGCTGAATATTTAGAATGAATCCTTTCAGAATTGAGATTATTTTTAAACAGAAGTCGTTGTGTTAGATCATCCTTACAATGGACTAGCATGCGGGCATTTTAAAACAATTAATTAAAATTTGGGAATGTTACATCAAAAATGAGTATCTGGCCTTGCTAGTGTGCAAAATCAAGACAAAATCTTGCGCTGAAAACCCTAAATTCAGCATGCACGATTTAAAACAATAACTACCAAAAAATCATGGATCGAAAACGAATTCATGGAGGTTGAATATATTGTGATCTGTTAATTTTGTTCAATGTTAAAATCCATTGAAGATTTACAGTGACGAAACTATGGTAACAATGTTGATGATATTGTTGCTGCTGAAGCTTTAGTTGGTCGCAATGACATTATAAATGGTTCTGAACTTGACCAAAGTAGTAGTAGTAGTAGTAGTAGTAGTAATAGTGGTAGTA
>QKMX01001798.1:0-10992 GCA_003401595.1 Venustaconcha ellipsiformis
TATATATATATATATATATATATATATATATATCCAAATCAGCACAGGCAAAACACTAGTGTGTTGTCTGATAAATAGGATTGTTACTGAACAAATATATGCAATTACATTGTGATCACATACTTGTGTGGATATCAATTATGACAAATCATGTATGCCACCATAATGGTACATGTTTATTGCAACTAACTGAAAATAATAGGTGGACAAAAACGTTAATTATAAACGTGTGTGAACAAAATTCCCATCTCCTTTTCTGAAGCCTTAACATTTTACCAGACGTAACACTTTCATTGAGCAATATTGGCGCCTCGTTCCCAGTATGGGACTATTTGCCCTAAACTCCCATAGGTTCTCTTTACTGTTTATATTTTGTACTTTCTTGTTTTTGTATTATTTATCGTTGTCTGGTGAAGCCAGGTGGATTCTTAGAATACATAAGTTGGATTCTTAGAATAAATAAGTTATTTCATATTGGATGAGATAGGTCAGGTTGGTTCGTTTGCTAAGTGGGATATTTGCAAAGAGCCATGTGATCATGAAATCCCTGAACTATAATCTGCCTATGGAGTTACTAGAGCCCTTGACAATATGTTTGAGCAAAAAATTATTATTTTGGCTGATACATTATTTGTCAGTCTTATGATGAGGTAGCTTTTGCTCCTGGTACTGATCAATCAGCAAGAATCAATCACACGGACTTTATTTTTCATAATAATTCTCACAATCCTGGAACAGGAACAGGATACTGAGTTCTCATTGTTTGTTTCGCAGAGCTATTGGCAAACCTGAAGCAGTACTAGTACCAACTTGCTATTATGTGACAAATGGGGCACTACTGTCCAAATAGAGACACAAGAGGCATATGCTGCTGATGAATGGTCAGTGACCAATGAAATAAATAAAACAATGACATGTTACCAAGCACATTTATTCGTTAAACATTAGCTGGATCTGATTCAAGACATATCCAAATGTTAAATACGACAAGAAAAATAGCATGGGATCGCGGGTATATGACTGCTCCTTCGCCGAATTATTCGCCGTGTTATGATGGTTTGAAGGATTTGACAGAAGCACTTCATTCGCCACCATCTACCCTCGCTTTCGTTACCACAATCTATGAATGACATAACAATCACGATCGTGGTCCAAGCGCAGATAATCTAATTGCGTACGATCAAGTGATGTTTCAAGACAAAGAGAAAACGCCAGAATAGATTCCCAACCGTAACATGGGGACGATAGTTCATGGCTGACCACTGATGGGATCAGTTTCGGATTATGAATGCAGTGGTCTATACTGAAACGTTTAGTGGTGGACTACGCAATCATCGAGCAGGACTTATTAATGTAAACGACTATAATAAATATAATGTCAACACCTGTCATTGATATCGTATCAATATACTGGGATCATGATGTTCAGCAGTTCTCAAACACCAGTAAGTGTTATAATTGGCCGCAAACATGTCAAGCGTCCGTTGAAGTTGTCCATTAACACAAACACGAGTATACTAGTCAATGATTGGAACAGCTCAAGAATAGTGTAATGAACGAGGACGTCAGCTGCTCTTTCAATATTCCATAATTTCCGCTTAACATCACCCCCAATAAAAAGACGTGTAAAAACCAATCATAGAATATAAAATGGAATGGACCAAGTAGATTTTAGGGACATTACTTATTAAAATATATTCACACACGTTTATCACGGCAACAATAGCCTAACACCCAATGTTCTGCATCCATACACATAGGTTTATAAACTTAGTTCCACAGGCAAAAGGTACGCGAGATCAAGTGCATTCGGTGAACAATGCACCAAAAGTTAATAGTGAGGTAGCATCGGCTTGTCAGCGCTTGCTCACTAATGACATAATATATTGAAAACGTTTCCTTTGTTAAGGTATTAAGATATTGAGCACATCGATGATGTCTATTGTGACATCCTTTATATTATCTGAAGCGATGTTTGGCGAAATTAATACTGGAATGCAAACTAGCGCTGCAAACACAACCCACGAACGCTACCATAGCAAATGCAACTTCATAAATAAAGCAGACATTTTACTTTTCCTTTCCATTCACTGCGAGCAAGGGTCATGTGCTTGAGAACCTAGTTGTGTAATACAGTTGCCCCAATGTTCGATTGTGATCGTTTTGGGACACTCCATCAAACAACTGTATGTTTTTGTTGGAGAACAGTTGTGAAGCTACATCGAATGTCATCGGACGTCCTATGGTTTCAGGAACAATAACTCAACCAGTGAAGATATTAGAAGGGAAACTCTCTTAGTAACCTACAAAGACTCTCAAGCCTATGTATGCGACCAGCATCGCATTCGCAGGTCTGCCACTTCAATTGTACATCATGATGTTAGCATCTCAAAGTCGATGTTCATAACAGATCATATAATCTCTAGTTTAAATAGTCTCAATTCCCAAACCAGCATTGCGCAGAAAAATACATTACTGGTTACCAAGTTGTGTTCATGTAACATACCAAATATGTTAACGATTTTGTGCATGCGCTGAATGAAACACAGTGTCGCTTTTTATTGACAGTCTTGAGACAGATGTCCATGTCGTGAAGATAATAAAAAGATCCAAATTGCACAACAAATATAACAGTGTTGGAAATTAGTGATTTCTAAGTGATACATTAATGCAATACGAAATTCGATAATGCCAATCAGAATACCAATTTTTCAATGGATAAGCAGACGGCTATATTGATGATGGCACAGTGAGAGTCAAGCCAAATTCCTCTGTGAAATCTTTGATGTCATGTGACGAGGAAAATAAATGTTAAAACATCAAAAGTGAAGGCATATAATTATTATTGCTAGTTTGTACTAGCGACAAAATTTATAGACAGTGACCAAATAACGTTCTCATCCAGTGCTCTGCAATGTGTCGATTGTGAAGACACTCGAACAGTCAGAGCTAAGAATAACTATACATGATGAACCAAGATATTATACTCTATTAATACTGTTTACTATGTCTATATTAGCTAGATAACCCTATTATTAATGCTTGAAAACCACTCCTGTGGTCTAGTGTATAGAGCGTCTCCCTCGAATGCGTGAGGTCGCGGGTTTTAGCCATTTGGAGTCATACCATAGACTTTTAAAAATAGCACTAACAGTTGCCTCGATAGGAGATCAGCATTTAGAGGTCCATATATAGATGATCGGCCTTGTGTCAGGATAATTTGACTGGGTAGAACACCATGCTATATGTTTGTGGCATGATGCAATGCTAGACATCACTATAAACTGCCATACTGTGGACATCGTAGCGAGATGAGTGAAACGTTGATATAGCTAGATTTTAAAAATCCGAATCGCTTTCTGCTACTTCAAGAAATTATTAGTAGAAATAAATTGGAAAAATTCAGAAAGATACTATCATGAACATCCCATAGTGGAAGGTCAAACTGCCAGTACATACAATAATACAATGAAACTAGATTTCAAACGGAAAATCTCACATATTTTGCAATAAATAATACTCATATTCGATATCAAACCAGGAAAGGTTCATCACAATGGTAAAGACAGAATAAGAGAATGCAGTATTACATAACTTTAGAGAAAGTTGACACAGTTACAGATTTCTCTACCCAGAGTAGACGATAACTAAGACAGCTTACAATGCTATCGTGTACAAACTGGGCATTACAATATTTCTCCAGATGATGAATATTTGAAAAAGACATCCATAAATACATCGTGTTTGTAGATGTGTGTCTTCTATACATGATTTATATTTAAAAAAATCTTTTAGTTACGATTGAGTGAATTGCAAATATAGGTATATTCTTTCCAACATGAGGGGAATGTAAACAATAAAATACAATTATGTATTATCTCCATTCTTAAGGATATATGCATGTTGCACGTTAAGAAACGTTGCTAGGAAGTCTGGTTAGTTTGAATGCTATTGAGGTAGCCTAGATGATGTTATCAGTGCCAAATGTATTCGAGACCTTGTCTTCAAGCGCTACAACAATCGCTAAAGGATTTGAGATTCGATTCGTTGACAGAATCATGGATGTTACTACGGACTGGTTGAATAATTTTGGAACTCATGCTGTTCAGTCTGTTTGCTATCGACTCGGACTATTAACGGTTCCAGGTACACATTCGCTGGCATTGAAAATTTCAGCCAGGAAGATACAATCGTCAATAAAGCCACTCTACTACGTCTGCCAGATTCGGTTGCAGAAAATGTAGCAATAGAAGTTGCTGCCTCGCAAAGGTATTATAAAAAATTTAGAAACTTATAAATGACTGCAATTTCAAACATATATCCGACCTCACGTCCACAGCTTAGTGTAAATATATTAGCAAAAAAGCAAACCATACATTTTTATGAAGATTTGAGTCCACACGTGGACAACGTGGACTAACGACGCATGGATTATTTATTCGCGAATGCAAACACTTCAATGTATCCAGGAAGAATTATTGTCACTTTGACAGGCACATTTTTCAAAAATGCCAGTTTCATTTTTGTATCATCCACTAATTAGCCGCAATTGAAATATACCCGTAATCGTACTGGAGGCAACACACACACAAGTAATATTATGTTAAATTACATCATCCATGTCAATTCAGACACGGTCTACGAGTCAGCGCTATACTATGATAATTGATGCCTCAGCTATCCTATCATATGCAACGCACTACGATCAACCAGTCCTAATAGTAAATGCATTTGTATTAGTGATGATCGTGTTGTAATGTCAAGATTAGCATATATCTAGGTATTTCATCTTGAATTCTTGTCATAGTTGTCCAATGTGTGGAATATTTTTCAGTATATAAATGTTTTTGCCACCGCTATTGTCCCAATCCGATTGTGGATTGGGATCACAAATTAGTACGAACGCAGTGACAGAAAAAGAGTATCATTGTGATCTGACTGTCAGTTTGCGCAAAGCAACCACTCTGTCCTATGAAATTATAAGCCAAAGTGGACCAACGTAGAACGTGTTCCTGATAAGCCGGATTATTAATGCGGAAATTTTGTAATGGAATGCCTTGAATATAATCGCGGTCTATGCGCTGTTGATCAATGCTGATATTATCCCACGTTGGTTAATTTCGTATCCACTGATACTTCCTATATTTCCTCATCGAAAAGCACACGCTGCTATGACGGGATACTCGCTAAATTTTACGCACAGCCAGACAACAGACATAACTGTTAGTTGTCCGAGCTCCACTGTGGTGTTCTCCTGGTGGCATAAATACTAGAACAGGTTCGTGTTCCCATTATATGCGAACTGCTACGCTACTTAATTGTGTTACTGAATTTAATTTTAATGTTTTTTCTGCCTTCAGCGTGGTTGGTCTTGCTATTTCATTATTTACCGCACCAATGGCTAAGGGAAAGACTTATTAAACGTCTGAGGTATCTCTGTGGAGTGCTTTAAATTACATTTCCCGAGTGTACTGTTATCTAAAAAATCGTTTCACAATCCAGAAGTTACACTTTGCAGCGATTACGCGGTCTTGAAGATCACTGACATGTCCACGGAAATTTTTGTAACTGCTGTTGCGCCATCAAATTTCGAAACTACTCAGAGAAATTAATTGCAAAGGTTCACCTATAGAATATGTGTCAATATTAGTGGTTTATAGGAATTAGTACGCTTGGGTGTATCTGAGACACTTGTTAAATATTTAGATGTCAACGATTCTGATTATTTTGTTGGCTGAAGATATCAATAAAATTGAATGCATGATTATAAGTGAATAGACAACTTTATCCGTGTACCACATATTGTGCTAAAATAATTATGAGCATAATAAACTTTGTTGGGCGTTCAATCAATATACTATGCACATAAAAGTGTTTTGGGGTGTTGTTTGCTTGTCTAAATTTATGCCGTAAAGTTTGTCGCTCCAACCGCGTCCAAGCAACTTCGTCATCAAACACGATAGGCACTCGCTGATTTGCATAAGGTACTGTGCCTTTCTAATAACCTCTTTGAGAATAATATACAGATTTCAAGTTTATTATCCCATTGTTGTTACCGAATAAGGTTGGGTAGAATATGTTGACAGTTATTGAACAGGCGACAGTGAAGTAACAATAATCATGCCATACCAAAAGTGTAATTCACGCAACTCCTAAAGTTAGAACTATTCGAGAAAATCCAAAACTATCTAATGGCACACTAACATGTCAAAAACATGTTAATGACATATCAGTCCTTACGTGGGGATACTACAGCAAGATTCGAACAAACATTTACCACCATGATCAAACATGAGAAAGAAATTTCATCCGAGCCCCCGACCTGTGAAATACTCGACAACGAGCTATGTGACTCAAAGCCGACTGTTGCCCCAAGGCTGTATTACCAAAACAATTCAACATGCCATCGCAATCACATGATGCACTAAAGAGATGGGCAGTCAAACTCACTGGTAACTGCAAAATGTTTCCGAAATGTTTGCATGACAGCCAATGACGTCATACACATCATCGCTATGCACAGTAAAACATATTATGCGTTGATTCCTGAACTCACAGATGAAGTGTACCTTAGTTATTTGTGACATTACAAAAATGTGTAAATTGTTATCTTAACAAAAGTGCATTGCACACTTGGAAACACGTTGTCTTAATTGTATCAATACCACAATGGAAACCGAAAAGTGATTGCTCACATCAATTCAGCACTGCAATGATAGCGCCAAACTGCCCGCTAGAAAATAAATTGACATCATAGAGTGTATTTGTTTCTACAGCTAGTCAAATGCATACTAAACATTGTTGGTTTCAGTGAGAATATTTAAATCGTGCTCTTGGACGATGACGTTAAGATGTGTTAGACGAAACAAAAGCTATCAACAACGAAAGTCATCCGCTTCTCAAACCATTAACGTTCAAAAAAATTTAAATCCCGATACAAGTCCATGACTTAACAAACAACGCCTTCATTGGATATCCTCCGAGTCGGAAAATATCGTTGACAGGAAAGTAGTCGGTTGGTCTAATTTTCCTGAAGTTGAAACTTCTATCGTCAAAATTACTTTCAGTGCTTGTGGTAAAATGTTAGCTTTGATGCAGTTGTGGGATATTATCACATGTGGCACTCATTTCAAGCCGAGCAGGGATATGTTTTGGAGAGCATTTCTCCAGACGTGTGTCTTAGTGACCCTATCTCAATCAATATTCGCCTTGTAACAACAATGCAATATCCCGAGTGAGTTTTTTTCTTTGACGGATCCCGCTGAACATTGGATTGACTTGAGCGGAGAAACGCCTGCAGTATTTTTTATTTATGACCTTGTGCATTCAAGGTACTTGTACAATGAAATTGAAACTATGCAGATTTTGCATCCCAGAAGAGCAATAATGCGATAAATTCATGCATGCAGGTACATGTCATTATTTACGAAATTGATCTTTAGATGAAGAGCCCCAGGCGCTATGGATTGCTAATTAAATTGGAATTAATTCCATCAATATTGCTAAGAAGAAATCACTCTGAGCCATCGGTGGGTGATGTAGCCAGTGAAGCACGATCGGTACGATTACTGCGACCTTGGAGAGGTAACACAGGAAATTCCTACCAGGTTCAATTTACAAGTAAGGCAGAAAAGCCACCACAGATTCAAACAAACAAAAAAAAAACATTTTAGCCTAGCAGCGACTCCACGAATTGGTAGCTACGAACAGTGCAATTGCAACATTTATTTGCCTAGGGCAAATTGATTAGATGAATCTGCAAATAAGTATCAGAAATGACATCCAACGATGCACATGACCCAGCATTTGGCATCGAGGGAGTGGTGATACAAATTGAATTCTTTACGTGCTTACCCATGTAGCAATTTCGACAAGCGAGTTTCACATGATTGTTGGCGAAAGGAATTACAAATTCAGTATAAGGCCCTTATTTAACGCCGTGTAAGACTTTCACGGAAGTCTTGGAAATCCACGTGAATGAAGATGACATCCCGTCGGAGGCTAGATAAAGATGTGTCTTTATCAATAAAGAAATAAGGTCTCTTTTGAATAGTTTCAGTTGGGAAACGAATCGAAACAAGCCGGGGTAACGTCGACGTTACTACAAACATGCTGGGACAGATGCAATACAGTGTTTATTATATTATAAGTCTTGGAGCATCAAACAATATGTTTTAAAGATGTTTTCTCCAATAATCATTATTCTCTATGATATCGTGAATTTATGGTAAATCGGTATACCTCTGTAACTACCTGTGATATATTGTTCATTGCTCAAGTGATAATTATGGAGTATTCAGCTTGCGATTTACAGCGCGGAGAATTACAATATAAAGATGACGGTAGAGTTTCATGCGCGTTAGGACTGTTGCACATTTTTGGGTCAGAAAAATGTTTTTAGGCGCTCAACACAGGTTTGTTTTGACTCGGCGTAGGATACCAGCAAAGTAACACATGATTTTTGGGGTATTGGTGCAAATCCTGTTGCAATTAAAGCAGCACCAGGTGCGTTGGACTGACAGGTAATATTGAAAATACTTTCGCTGTTTTTGTTTACGTTGACACCTTAGTTCACGGAAGAACAAGGTTTATTTTGTTTAAGCCGTCGGGAAGCAGTCTACATTGTCGTGGCTGATAATGATATCCCATTTCTGTCGAAGTACACCAACTGGAAAAATTAACTGGAAGCTCAGTGCACAGCGAAAAGAGTACTTAGGCTTTTAGTCATGACATCTCACGATACAAGACGGATGTATGACCAGACACTGAATCGAATGGAATTGACCAACATGGATTATGTTTGGTAATTTTGTGCGACTTAACGGTCATCAACAACCATTCAATGAAATTCTGCATGAAATTGATAAGAACAAATAGTTCGAGTATAACGCAAATTGATGTTGTTTATGGGGCTAAATCAGAACATTGACTGTCGACTGCAGATTTCTCGAAGATTTGTACAGCCGTTTATCCCATTTGTCATTTTTTGTTGTTGGAACATCTGGGTATGTTTAGACAGTCTTTGGTCGACATGCAATTCTACATTCATGTGGGTGCAGTTATTGTAGTTAACCACACCCACCACCACCAACAGATGTATCTACGTAATTACACCAGATTAAACGCTTCTTCTAGAAGGTGTAGTTGGGCAATAAAGGTCGTGCAGGCGCATGTCGACGACATCTAAGAGGTATTCGCTAATGAATTGCACGCCTTTACACGTGCGATTGAGAAAGCATATATATTCTTGACATTGAAACACACCATACTCAGAAATAACTGATGTTGTTATAGTGTAGTCTCCACTATTATGATCCAACTCGACAAACAACTGTGTAACTATGAATTTGTCCCTCGAAGCACCTGCTGGTGGGTTAAATCGAATGTTGCAGACAGCTACTGATGTAAATGGGGTTAATCAGGCATGCCAAACGTTTGTAAAGTGCGCTTCTAGAGTGATTTTAAGGTCATTTAAATAATCTCAGAGATTCGAGAATATATACAATGACTTATTGCTCATGATGAGAATTAAATCTAATGGCAACATTGTTTTGGGGCTGAATGTTTTGTTAACTTGATGACACATCTGGAGTAATGATTATGTTCTCCGTATTGACCTGAAGAACGTCGGTAGTAAACATTACACTTGCATGTTAACTTCGATCTACAAGTCAGTAGTTTGTTTCTTTTTATGTCCAGAACATACGTTTTTACTAAAATTCATAAACATCAGTCAATTAATTCCCGGCATTTAAATGAATGATTTTATCAGTTTTGTTGTAAAATCTTCTCTTTCCTTTGACAGTAAATTTTCCAGAGGAACAAAAATTAAAAAATACGTTGCTATGGCTAATACGTTTGTATGAAAGTAACGAATTTTATAATTCCCAACCATTCTCAATAGGAAATGTACAAGAAATATACCCTATGTTTCAAGTATTTGGCACAAGAAGTAAACAATTGTATACTAAAGTTTTATTTACATATTAAAGTTTCGTAATGTTTATCAAATAAATAATTTCTCTTTGGAGACACTAATATGTGAAACATGCATGGGGTTATAATCCTAATCAAACATTGATTTTAATATTAAGTCTGTCTCTTGAATACAACTACGTCTGACATTTAAGAGTACTTCATTGTAAATTGAAACTCTTCTGTAAGTTGACTTAGGAGTGTTCTCTACTTTCAACGACTACCAGTATATATCTTTTTTGTAATTGTACTTGAATACAAATGTTTATCTTCAAGATAGATTTATTTGACGTTACTACAGATAAAACACAAGTAGTTCTATTCAGCAAATTAAGTGCTTTCAATGGTCTCCATCAATAAAAAATGTCGTCCTTATCTAATGCAATTATTTACCTTTTCCATTACTCTTACTACCCTATTCCAGACGCAGGCTCATGCCTTTTCCGGGCAGAGATTGGTAATATAATGTGTTTATTTTACAACAATACTCGATATATGACGGGTATAAGAATTGCTTAGATTGTGATTTATACTAATACAAACTATATGAATGACTCTATTACTTGGATACTTATTTAGTAATACTAAAATTTATTTTAAGTTTGTATTCTCACGAAAATAGATTTAACAAGAGATTAAAATGTCAGGCAATACTTCATAAGTGAAAACAAAGTATAAAAGGGAAAAGGAACATTTTGCATTAATTAATTGCAGCACTCAAAAACCCAGAAACAGCGATGATAGAAGTAGATTAAAAGAGTTTGTTCAAAAATGGTGTACTGTCTAGTCTACTTTACAGTCTCAAACGATTTGACATAACAAATAAACTACTTATTGAGATAAAATGTCCAATATTTTGTTCGATATTTATAATAGTAAGTATAATGGGTTGTAGGGAAATGATAAATAGCGACGATCGGTGTAATCTGATGCAATTATTTAAATGACAGTGAAATATGAAGCACATGTTGGAAAACTTTCCTCCTGTATTTATAAATAAGTTGCCAGATTAGAATA
>QKMX01001927.1:0-10846 GCA_003401595.1 Venustaconcha ellipsiformis
GATTCTACATGTTTGTGGCATGATACCCCAGTGCTAGACACCACAATAAACTGTCACACTGCAGACATTGTAGGGATGTGGCTGAAAAATTGTTACATCAATGTTAAAAATCCAAATCATACACACATATTTTTCCACCAATTTCCCCTCTATGTATAGTGGATCTTACTTGACTTTGAAGTGTCCTTTGTCCTTGTAAGGAGCAATATCCAGTTCTGTTATGTTCCAGGTTTGAGTAATAGCATCCAGTGCCTATTTAAAATAAAATAAAGACTGAATTCAACCAAAATTCTTTGGCTTCATGTAGCTGTTATTTTGCTGAAACAGAAAGGGATGTAAAATGGTGAAGGGAGGTAACTTTTATTGTTTCATGCACCAGAACAGCACTAAAATGAGCTAGCTTAGGTATCTGATAGCTTCGTGCTCTGTTTTGACCGAAGCTACACACGATGAAATTTGACTCAAATCTCCCACACTTGATAAGCTGTAGCTGTACTCAAATAATGTGTTTCAGTAATTTTACAATTAAAGGAGCTCCAGTTCTAACTGTAAGTTGTTTAGTTTAACTGACTAAGGCAGCAGAAATATACTGTATGTATATACCATTACACCAGCTGAATCTATCAAAGACTTGAGATGACTCTCCTTTTGGTACCGTATTGTTGCTGCCAATCACTGATCAGCTTGGATATGGGATTACAATTTTATTAAAAGAATAAGTTATCCTCGGACAGATTTGGTGATAAAAATGTTAGCTTTAAGGACTTTAAAACAAGTTTCATAGTTTGTGAGTACATCATTTTTTTCATTACTGAGTCCAATTTTATAAATAAAAACCATGTCTAATGGAATCTCTGATAATAAATATGACACAAAGATCAAGAATGATCTAAAAAAAAATCATCATGTGTAGCAAGAATTTTAGAAATTATGCAATATCTTTGAAAAACTGTCCCTACAGTAGACCCTAAAACCTGACAGCAAGATGTGGAAGGTGACTTAGCAAACCTGTTCAATAGCCAACTCTTTCGTGGCAGCTCCTGATATTTCATTGATTGTTTCAGCAAACTGGTCAAATCCATACTCTATGATTCTCTCTAGGGTAAAGTCTGGTGCCTTGTGGTCAAACTGACGCTGCATCTCACTCTGTGAACATATAACCATATAATAAAGTAAATAACAGAAAATCTGTTATCAAAGTTTAATTTAACAAAAATCATATGTTTCTCTCAAGGAGTAGTAGCAAAATTTTAGTTTCATTATAGAAAATTGATAAGAAAAGTGTAATTGGGTATAAAGGTAATATTTACTACAGAAGTGATAAAGGTAATGATTGTTTGTATCATTGACAAGAATGAAAGGAAAATATTATAGCAAAAGACTTGCTGTATTCTATTTTATCCTTTCTTTCTCATAACAGATTCTGGCATTCATACTTCACAGATTTGAAAATTCTAACTGGTTTCAACTTCTTAGCACTATTGAAATTCTGGAACATCAAAACTAGAACATAATTTAAAACACCCAGTCTCCAATAAGAATCTTGATTTCACACATATAGACAAAGTAGGCAGTGGATGACTACCTCTGTTAATAATAATTACTAACCTGAATCTTGGTCCAGTGACGGGGTCTCATGGCATTGTTCTTCAAATCAGTGATCAGGGGCATGGTTCTCTTGAACTGATCTACACGGTTCTTAGTTGTGTCTACTATCTCCCAGTTTTTGTCCTGCAGGATAAATGAGGAAATCTTAAGAACTTGTAAAGTCATGAAATTTAATTTGTTGACAAGAAACTTAATTCTGACTGATAATATCAAAACACCTGTAATTGTGGAAAGCTGTGCTTAAAATTAATCTCATTATATTATCAGAAAATTAATTTGACTCATAAAAGAAAACAAGTAACTGACATTCACAGACATCTCTACACGTTAAACCATAAAGTTCTCACATTTATTTCTCATAACTGACTCTACAAGTTATGAAGGTAAAACTGGTTAGAGAGGAAATCATTCTTTTCTGAGAGACTTTTATATAAAAATTCTCATTCTGCACTGTCTTTAATTCAACAAAGCTTCATTGACCCTGCACAAAACAGTATGATCAATGAAACCTGGATTTGAGATGCGAGATAAAAATTATAAGTAAAACTTGGTCAATAGATAAAATTTTATTGATGATGGTGAATTTCAAACATTATCTAGGTGTCTTATACCAAATATTGCTTAAACCCAACAAGTACAGAGTGGAAATAGCTGTTGAAATCAAACTAGAGCATCACCATTTCTCCTAGTGACATGCATGTGTGGTATTTCATTACCACAAGAATTTGCTAGATAATTTCTCATAACGTACCCAACATGCATGTGTAGTGTATCAGTACCACTGGATTTTGCTGGTTAAATCAGTCTTTATAATAGATTTAACATGTTTCATTGGGCATGACCATAATGCAAGAGATAATGAACTTTCAGAATGGAGGATTACAAATACGGCACAAGGGAACTAACTCTTTTAGCAAGCATATGCATATGATGTAAAACATCAATGTGTACTTAGCATGATGAAATTTGACCCCATGAATTTACCCAAATAAAAATTAAAAGCAGGTATTAGTGTATAGTATATAGCTTCTATATAACAGCAATTGCATTATTTGACAGATTTAACAAGGATTTCCAATGGTAAGTATGTAATCATGTGATCAAACTGAGTTGGAGAACTACTTTTACCTAAACTAGTATTTGTGAATATGCTGACTGAGGACAAAAAATAAAGCAAATTGAAAATAAATGAGTGATTAAATTTATAAAAATTGTAGAATTTGAATGGGTTATTTCTGCATATCATCATGGTACAAAGTGTGATTTACTAAGCCACACATTTTACATAATGCCCTTTTACAATTATTTGCTGTGTTATTAGGCAAATGATAGTTTGTAACAATAAATATGGAAAAAAATCCCATTAAACTGTTAAATAAGATTTATATGTCTATAATGGACAAAAATAGATTGTCCCATTAGTGACCTTATTAGACAAATTTCACTTTACATACAAATACATGTATGTATCATTCGTCTAAATTTTCATCCCAATTAAAAAATTCAAGCTTAAACAAGCTTTGCACCAGAAGATATTTACTTTAAGCTCTCTGCTGTATCTACTAAGTTTCTTGAACAGTGCCTGTGACTGGTTTTCCATCTCAGCAGTCTGCAACTCAACAAAGTTGCCACCCTTCCAGGATGCCCAATTTTCCTCCCATTCCTTGTTCAGGTTCCAGATAGTCTCAATCAACTCAAGATCCTGAAACATGGGGAAAAGAGCATCATCAAATAAAATCTTAGAAATCTGTTTATGTTGCTGGTGAAATAGACCTATTATTATACAATACACTAGACACAGAAATGTTACACATTATGCTATTAATGGGTGATGGTGAATGTACTGTAGTTCATTGACATGCTTGTATAATTCCGGCATTTCCTGTATGTTGCACCCACAATTGTGAGCACACGACTCATTTACATTCTATATCATAGATGACAATGCTTCATGGTACATATCACAGTGAAATACCCAGTTTAAGCCTGATGACACTTGTAACACCTGACTGCTTCACAGTGTAGTGGGGTAAAAATCAATGGCAGTGATACAGAGAAGAGCAAAAAAGTGTTTCCCAACAGGAGGTATCTCAAAAACGTTAGGGTAAAAATTGAAAATGTGCATTGTACAAGGTTCATACAATACATACAAAAATATATATGTCAGTGATCAACTCATTAAAGAATATCCCTGTAAGATATGAAGTGCAAATACAATTTTCCAAAAACAGGAAGATAATTCTAAAGGTGCTAAATTGACTAAGCAGTCTGGTATTGGATGCAAACTCTTGTAAATTACAAAATTGCTCAACAAGTTTATGAAGCTATCTAAAAAAATTCTGGAGATATTATCTGCCATGAGCATGACCAACCGATAGATAGAACTGACTCTAACAATGGAAAATAATTTCCATGAATTCAAGATAAAACACATTTCCTCTTTTCATGAGTTGAGCACTGATATCCTCTAATATTTTTGAGTTATAACAGGAATTTCAAATTCAACACAGAAGTGGCCATTTTGAATGTAAGACCGGCACCATTTTCATTCAGACCAACTAGACATCATCAAAAGCCTTTTAGTGAAAACCCCTGATGAAAACATACAGACCAAATATACAGATGGAGCAGAGATAACAAGCTTTTGAAGAGGACTATCATGGTAGCCATGGTGGATGTGACATCGGCATTATTTTCATTTAGGGCGAACAGGACACCATAATAAGTCTTCAGGTGAAAACTCAATGTCAGTATCACATTCAAATCAGGATGTGCAACAGTAAGTAATTTTAAAAGATGGCTAATATGTTTGCCACTCTGAATGTCAGATTGGCATCATTTACATCTGGATTAACAAGATATTACAAAACGTTTTTTGGTGACAATCTAATGTTAATATAACCATCCATCTAGAAGGGGTAGCAACAACAAGATTTCTAAGACAGCCATTGTGATGGCCAAATTCGGAGTTTTAATTGACAACATTTTTTTGTGTCCAACTAGATACCACAAAGTCTTCTTGTGACAACCTCATTATTGATATGACCTTCTGTTTAAGAGGATAACAAGATCAACTAAACTGCCATCATCATGGCTTTATATGATGTCAGATTAGCATTAATATCATTTAGGACAAGGTAGACATGAAAGTAAAATTTTTAGAGAAATCCTCATGTTGATGTGACTTTCCGTTCAGGAGGATTAGCAATGACAATATTTCCAAGACAGTTGCTGTGGTAGCCATATTGTAAATCTAAACACCATTTTTGTTTATGACCAATTTCTATTTTAAAAACATATAATTCATATGCCAAGCAATTTACTCCTGAAACATTTGTTCTTGAGTGTACAGAGCACTGTTTGCTTGGTAAAGACTTTTCAAGAAATATTTTCCTAATGAGTGCATGTTTCTTAGTCCCAGCATATCTCATTGGAGGAAACCTGCCTAAGGCACCATGACTTTCTTTGAACTTGCCATTATAAACTGACCTTATAGGTACAATCTGTCTCAAAAACGTATATATGCTTTATACAGAACAACCTGATTTGGGACAGGATGGATAATTACCTACAGAGACAAAGGGAAGTAACTACTCTAGTATGTATATGCATGTTAGGAAATATTGTTTTTAATATGTTCAGTGTGCACTTACTATGATAAACATAGACCAGATGTAAGCACACAAATAATACTTTCCTAAAGGCACAGTGTATGTGCTAGAAACAATATGGCAAATGAGTTGAATATTTAGTTTTTTTTACTTTCTTCTGTCTTTCTGAAGCAAATTAAGTCTCTAATACACAAAACTGGTTGATAAATTCAACCTATGATGATTGTGTAAAGAAATCCTGTCATGAATGCTGTTACATGTATTTTATACATGACAGAATAAAGTAACTGGTTTTTTTATACAATCATGTCAATAAAATGAACTTTAGAGTATCATATATATATGAGGGCTATTCCAGGAAAAGGGAGTGGTGGTGGTGAGAAGATAATTATTTTTAATTATATATAAATCGTGGTTTTGGGAAGAAATGCAAACTAATCTAAGTGTTCTGTGTTGACCAGTCAAAACAAATTTTGAAGGGTGGTATCCTTGAAAAAATGCATTCCAATCAAGTCCGTATAAACACATTCAATAGCATGATATATCCAAACATATTTTAAATGATACATTAGAAGAAATAGATAAAGTATGTACCTTTTCCAGGTTGGCAATCTCTTTAGATGGTGGTTGGTCAATCTTGAAGATATTCAATCCTCGACGCAATTCCTGCTCCTGCTTCTTAAGGCTAGCAAGATTTACACGAATTGCCTCTACACTGACAAGGGCATCTGCAGTACTGATGTTACTGGTAAATGGACCTTTGGTCTGGAATTCATCCAGCAAGTTGTGGACTTGTTTCTTGAATTCTTCAGACTGGGCCAAGAGACTGCTCTTGAATTTCTCCTGAAAAAGAGCAAAATCAATCAATCAATGTATTTCAAACGAATCAGTGAATGAATGAACACCTTGGTATGTGAAATTTGAAGTTGTTATCATCAAATGTCATGCAAGAATCTTTGCAAACCATTAAAGGTACTTAAAAAAAGCAAACATTTTAGGATGCTTAATAAATATTCATATCAAAATATTGGCCACTAAGCAGAATTTGTTTTGACTAGCTTGATAATAAAAGAACCAAATAATGTATCCATTGGACTCAAGGACCAGCCATTATAGAAATAGGACAGAATATCATAACTGCTTTTAAATCATCAGATAACTAATAAAGTTATTAGCAAAGGCTACTTGGGGTTGGGAATGGTGGTGAAGGTAACTACTGACAATAATGTGCAACAGCATGTTTAAAGTGTAAATAGTAAATAATAAGCAAAGACTTATCACAATCCATTTTTATTGATATTACATATCAAAATGACAAATTTGGGAAGATATGGCTTATAATTTTTCTATTAAACTGATCTTGATAATATATTGCATATATGTTAGAATGTGATGCTAGATTGGTCCTTATTCATAATAAGAGATGACAATATGGAGCTAACTTTTGGGTAACCAGTCAACTCAATAATTTCAAGTCATGTTCAGTTCAGTTTCAACTCAATTATGTATTTTTTGGGGTAATCAAGTGGCAGCTCAAAAATCTCCCATTTTCCCTCATTTTTGTCTATATTTGAAAAATTGAAAGGCTTTCCAAGTAAGGAACAAACTTATTTTCTGTAATAACTTTTTCCTAATTTCCCAGCAGGATGGGAAACCTATGAGTATTAGTGTCTGTCATATGTGGTTTTCCCACTGTGTTTTTTATAGTATCTTAATCCATTTTCCATTACCTTTTTAATTCTATTCACTACTCCTTATTATGTTATCTCTTCTCTGACAATGCCTTCTTTAACTGAATCTTTTGAAACCAATAATAGTTTGAAATTTTAACTGAATTATGGATTAGTCTGCATGTTCCTTTGTCAAGAAAATGAATATGCTCCATTATCTATTTAACTTTATAAACAAATTACTCTTACAAATGCCAACAACATCAAGGTGAAAATCTGCAGAGAAAAGATCCTAACTCTTCAAACCCCAGGTAAGATGCTTTATTAAATGAATTGCCCTATGAGAATGTTATTGTTTGACAATGATAAGCACAAAAATAAACAAAGGGATCACTTTTAAAATATTACTTTGCATAGATTTAAATTATTACCTTGTGTTTCTTCAACATGCCCTCAGAATCAATAAGAGTCTGCTGGAATGTCAGCCATTCATTGCCAAGCTGATTTAGCATAGCTTTCACCTGTAAGGAGAAGGAACACATTAACATCAATAACACTTGAACATAAACAAGTCTCATGTAAAAAGTCCTTTATTGAAACCTCATAAATGGTCAAAAACTTGTGCATCTTTAAGAATTTGCATAAAACTGCAAGATGCTTTCAATCATATATACAATGTAAATTGTCCCTAAAAATGAGTACTGATGAAAAGTAAATTTCTTGAAATTAAATTTTGTGATGGACTCAATTATCCAGACTGTATAATTATAGAATATGATCAGAAATATCTGAGTATGTAAATTACTGTACAAATCCCCAAGTAAACATGTGGGAGAATTGTTATACATAATATGTAAATATGAAATGCATAAAAGTGGATCTTATGGTAGACTAGTGTTTAAATATTGATCGTCCTCTCTAAACAAAGAATAAAGACATATTTTTGGTTCCCTCATCTCAGTGTGAGGGTCCAGCTCATTCTAATCTATATCTCAGTAGCATATTACAATGGAATAATGTTGTTAAATAATAGTAGGATAATTTCATAAATTTAGTTAAATTTGCAATAGTTTTCTCAGATCACTAAATCCCATTTATAATAAATGTTGCTGCCCAATATGGACCAAGTTTTCTTTCTGAATTATAAAAGGCCTGAGAATTTTTACCTTCTCACTCCACACATAACTGATGCTTGAACCAGATGCCAATTTTTCAGCAACTCTAAGCATTCCAATCAACAATAGATTAACAGCACAACACCGAGGCATCATAAGACATTATAAATTAATTTTGTTTATTATTCTCAGAACCGACCATGTTGCATGTATGAACCTTCCATATGATGCAAGTTTGTCAGAAATATTTGATCTAAATGAAGACTATTCTCCATAAAGGGAAAAAAATCCACAGACCCACAGATAGGTTTACAACTGCATGCTACTTACATTATCTGGTGTGGGAACTTCATATTTCTCCAGGATGGCAAACTGGTCATGTAGTGGTGGAAATTTGGCTTCTGTGTTCGGAATATCATTGTGCAATGTGTCCCACAATTCTAAGCTAACCCCAAGCTCATCCAGGGTCTGAGGTGGCTTGCTGACCCTGAAAGGAACAAACAGCATGGTGTATTGGCATTGTTATCACTGATAATAACATATGTTTGCTCACTAAAGCATGCCTTAACAAAATGGTTTGCAACATAACCTACATAAGCATCACACTATGCCTCATCAATCATACTTATTGCAGGTAGTAGATTTATTTCATGCTGAATTATTTCGACAAGGCTCAAGAGTTATATTTGCATTAAAACATGTCAGCACTTTGACTTCTATTCCTCATACCTTTATTTAAAGCTTCACATCTAAAGAGACATTTTGTTTCTTTTTCTATCGGAAGAATTTTCAACTATTTTCAAAATATGTGTAATTCAGAAAGATTCAATTAATCAATATACAGGTATAGAAAAATATAAAAGGATATTTAAATATAATAGCAAAATGATATTTTTAAATTATTCAGACACAAAAGTACAATGCAGAAACAATTTGTTCTTGCTTTAACTGCACTGAACCAGCAACCAGTGATTTTAAAGTACTGATTATAAATGAGGTGTGATTATCATGCCTTTCTTTCACGGAATATTTTTATTTACCGATTATGAACGACATGTGATTGTGATTTTCATTCTTGTGTTACCTGATGGCTTTCTTGTTAGACCTTTATTATTTACACAATTGCAATTGTTTATCTGGCATCATTATATCAATTGATAAGCCATTATAACTGAGCAAATTTTCTCAGGCATATCACACAAATCATATACTATAACCAATTAAATGTTGTCATAAAGAAACATTTCAGCAAAGCCTTTGGAACAAATAAGTAATTACAAATCTGCCTGGGGAATTTAAAATCAAATGTTCTAACAAATAAACTTTTGAATAAAAAAAAAAAACATAATAAAGAATCTTTAGTTTATTTTGTTTTTGATTGATATGATTTTATGTATGGTATTTTTAAATTTAAGATGAAGGATTTTTTAAACTTAAGTGAAAAAGTTGATCAATACTCATTGGAAGTTTTGTAATTTATTAAAGTTATAAAAAATGTATGAATAGTGGTATTTTTAAAATCTCCAAAAAAATCGAAAAATGTAAGTTTTTTTATTTAAATTGTTTTATCATTATCTATGATTGATTACAGCTTGCAATAAATGACCAACTCTATTAATAAATATGACATGATTTGTACTGCTCTGAAGATACTGTTTCACGGACTTCCAAATACTTTCAAGGAGTATTTTAACTTTAAGGAAACTAAACTTTTTCCATATGTATCTTAGCTACCTACCAGTGTTGTGTGATTTTATCCACCAAATTTGATCTCAATGTTTTTATTTATTGTTGTACTGTTTCAACATAATGCATAAATAACAAAACAAAGTTAAATTAAAAATGATGTATTTTACTTTGTTTTAGTGTTCTGTTTTCTATTAGATAATTTAAAAGAGATTTTGGTGCATTCAAAGAGTTTTTTTTCAACCATTTCACAATCTTTTCAAGAATAAAATAACAGGTTTAAGGCAAACACTTGAATTCAAGCACATTTCAAAGTTGTATAAACTATATACTAGTAAAAGCTAGCATCTTTATGTACAAACTAATCGATAATATATATATATATATATATCCTTAATAAGAAAAATGCTTAGTTGTTTATCATTCACCTTAAGTTCATTTAACTGTCAATTACAGATCTATAATATATATCATATATAAGAAAAACCTTTTACTTGTTCACCACTTCACCTTAAGTTCATTTTAAGTTTTCCAGGTAACAGTGTCCTTACAAGAAAGCAAGCAATGTTTGTTTAATGAAACTTCTAATGAACAAATAGATTTTGATAAACTTGATATAATATAATTTGATACAATAAACACAGCATCATACAAATAGAATGTCCATATTATTTACTTTTCTCCATTTTCCTTCAGGAAGGTGTGTAGCTCAGTGAGTCGGCTGGTAGCAATCTCACTCAACAGAGTTGTGAACTTGTTCTGCCATTCTGTGCAGTGACTCAAAATAGCATATTTTAAGGGAGAGCAATCCAGGAGCACAAACTGGATATTCAAGATGGTTTCCTGTGTCTGGACATTGTTTGCCACCTCAGTGTATCTGTCAATACAAATTTGATTAAATCAAGGCTGGTATTTGATAAATTCCATCAATTATCATTTAAAGGCAGTCAATATATTATCACAACATTTTTGGATAAATTAAAATACATATGTTAAAATATTGTCTCAAAAATGTACATACAATCATCTGTAAATGTTAAGAATTTAATAAAAGCAGCATGATGTTAAAAAGGTTTAAAACCTTTTTTCAAAAACCTCTTAACAATTTTTCTTTTCTCCATATATATATATATATATATATAGAGAGAGAGAGAGA
>QKMX01001929.1:0-10776 GCA_003401595.1 Venustaconcha ellipsiformis
CGGTATTATTCCATGATGCCTGCCATGTCTGACGTAAACATTCTTTGATACTACTTTTACAATCAGAATATAGTGTATTAAAAAAAGATGGATCTAGTGATAGGGCCATTTTAGCATCGCGCACTGCTCTCTCAATACCTTTAATTCCAACATGGCTGCGTAACCAACATTACACATTTCAAACCCCTTGGTCAAAATAAATGGGTCACTTAATGCAACCTGTAAATTAGAGAGATCCAAATATTTTACATTTTGAAGTGATTCATTTAATGCTGCAACAACACTTTTGATTGTAACTGAAGTCCCGAAACTCTACGTTTGGTGTCAGAGAAAAGCTTCAGTATGTAATGTGGTTGTTTTGTCATCCTTGAGGTGTAAAATCTTCAATTTTGAAAGGCCACATAGTCGTGTTTTGTTCAACTGAATGTAGGTGACACATGATAGAGTGATTTTCTCGAGCTCCCTGTAAGTCATATTTGCAAATGATAGAACTGATCCATCAAATAATATGAAATTCCTCTGCGACCCTAAAGAAGAATAACCGTGTATTGCTCGGTAGTATAGTTTGGAAAGAATAATAATTTGACCTTCGAGAAATGGTCTCGCAAGAAAAGAAATTCTTCCCTCCAATTTATTCTATATTACATTTACAGAATGACATCTTTGATCCCCGAGCTTAAAGGTGGGAAAAGTCCGATAATCAGTACAATGCTGCACAATGTTCCGAGTATCTTTGATCTGAAAATTATAAAAATTCTTTACAAATTATATTTCATTTGGAAAGCATCATAGTTCGGATAATACATTCAACTCCATTATATAATTACTTGTAAATTACATCACATCCTACAATGCAATTATAGGGAAATATTGTTGCCACATGCCGCTCATGGAGAGTCATAGGGAATTCCATATCAATAACCTGACATGGAGACTGCAGAATCCATTTTGTCAAGGCTGCTGGGTAAATTATTAAATCATAACAATACAATGATTAAATAAAAATTGTAATATCACTGGGTGATGCGCAAGGTTACCTTTTGACTCATTGTTTTATAAAACAGACGATTGTATGTGGGTTTAATACCAATGGGAGAATATTTTGGTTTGAAATAAATCTTGAATCGAAAACCGAGTCTTCAACAGACAGTGAGTTGTAGTTTGTGCTGATGGGATTTTTTGTTTTTCAAAATTCCTCCAGTGTCAAGAAGTTTCGCGGCTTCTAGTAACCATATAAGCCGGTCTTAGTTCTCATACATGATTTTTATGCTAGGATAATGCAAACAGAGTAAAGAAGAAAACCAAATATGTAATAAAACATTATTAATAAAAGTCAGCCTTCCTCAGTTCCAAACTTAATGATCTTTATATTTGTGTATTGTTTTGCTTTATAACCTCATATTCATTGCGAAATGTTTTATGTCTCTGACACCACACTAAGGGCATACACTCTCTCATCAAGTAAAGATACTTACTATAACAAAAAACGAAGTGCGTTTCAGAGGAAATCAAGGCATAAATACATATATGAACAACCCTAAATAAAAATGGACAAAAATCAATGCATCATATAGTTATGCTATTGAAGCGCAGACAGGTAAATAAAATTTATATGCCTGGTATTTCATCTTATTATTTTAATGACTCAACAAGAGTTAATGAAGGATGGGCCTAACACTTAAATATATCGAATGCATGAAACTGAGTTATTACACGTACTAAAGATGTTAAAATCATATAGTAGGAAACTGGTCCTACGAAAAAAAAAGCTTTGTGAGAGTTTTGTTCCAAAGATCATCCTAAAAGTCTACCTTTATCTGTTTTATCAGAGACAAAGTGTACGTGTACTTGAGTAAATTGCATCTTAAGAAACCGAGTACAAAAGATGCATTAAAAATGACCGTACTGCATTATCCCCTCTTCCATTCACACATCCAAGGCAAAGTAATGTTACTAGGTTTAGAATCTATACATTGGGGAGATACAGTTTGAGATTCTTTTTTAATATTATTTTCATTCTTATTGTTTTTCCAGCCAAATGGCCAATGCCAAGGTTAGTCATATTGTCGTTAATTTGACTGAGCTGGAGTCAGAATGTTTTTGGGTAAAATAATTAAAGAATCCTACTCCAGGAAATTACATGAACGGCATTTGGTCCAGATTAATTAATTTGGTGTGGTAGTGAAGTATGTGAAAGATACATATAAATTCTTTCTTCCTCTCCTTAAATAATTAGTGTCATTGTTTCAAAACTAACTTCAAAATAACTATAATGAACATTCTTAAAAATCAAGTTTAGAGTTACAAAGTTTAGAAATCTCACCAGCCTTTGTGCAAATCAGTTTTTAAAAAATATTATTGAACATAATTAAGTTAAAGAAGTATTTTGTACTAATAGATGTGTTGTTATTAATGTTGGGATTACTGCCTTTCAAAAAGATGATACCCTCTTTGTACATAGTGTCCCAAAAGGCTGGTGGAGGTAAATCATTGGTCAATGTACAACTTGTTAGACAGTTGCATTCAAAATATTCTAGAAACTCACTAACATCTAAATTAATTAAATAATAAATCGGCAGAAAAAGAGTGTTTTCAAAGTATGGAATCTTTCAAAATTTATTAAAAAAATATTTTCAGGGTAAACAAGATTTAACACAATATGAGTCTAAGTAACTATATCTATGTGTCATGCAACTGCAAATTATAACTCATCGCAATTCTTTCAGATGGGTTAAATCAACATTATTATTATATTTGCCTAAAAGTAGCATCTTATTTCTAATTGATTTTATTTATGTATCCCACGTTATACATTTAAAGGCCACTTCAATATTTTCCATAACTTGCATGACTGTTCTTTAATATTGTACCGTATACAAAACAATATCATACATAACATACGGTTTATCCACAAGTCATAGACATATCAAACATCCTAACTAAAATGTTTTGATATGTACCAAGAAAAAAAACCAACATGTTTTAAAGCCAATAGACTGATTTGACTCGTGTGGAATATTTTGTTTATTAAATATTTGTTAATGTTTAATGTAATAATCCAATGATTACCGCCCCTCGTTTAAACCCGGAGCAACGCTGTACACTTAAGACGTGCCGAATGAATGACGCACCAATGGTATGCTATCATTAATTCGTTATTCATTTTTTGTGTACATTGTAAGCTTACGTTCATGTGTATATTCAATTCAAACATCAAGTGTTTGACATCAACCACCTTGCAATAATGGTATTACTGTATTCCGTTGTGAAGGTTTCGTATGATGACGTATTTATTTGTTTTGTGACAGCGTTTTAATGTGTAACAAGTTGATCAGTTACGTGTATTATATTCCGTCTTCCTGAATGAATCTAACTATCATGACATCAGATCATGCTTCGCTCTTTTTTGTCTTTTATTTTGCCCATTATATCTGTATGTTTCTGCGCAGATAGCTAAATAGCATGAGGAATGAAACCTATCGATGATCAATAAAACAAAAAGAGCCGTATGTTCCCGGCAAATCGCTAATTTCCATTTCTGGCTAGAAAATGTAGCATACATTTTCGCTGATATTTGGTAATGTACTAATTGTATTCAAAAGATAATGTATTTCGTCAACGACCTTTTGCCTAAAGTGCGACCAGGAAGAATTTAAACTTGCAAGGTGCGTAAATGGTTATTACTCTACCTGGATGTAGTCTTCCTATTTAAGTAACATAACACTGATCGTCTTAAAGGAGCCAATCGTGACCACATAACAAAAGCCCTCTACCTGGATCAATAAAACTGTCGTGATATTGTATAATGTTAAATTGAAAACAAAATCTACATTTTCTTCGTGAAACTAATTCACATCTTTGGAACAATGGTAGTTGAAAAGAATAACAATAACAATCAATAAAGCAAGCAAGCAAACAAATAAACAAACAACGAAACGGCTATGGATATTTATTTATGTAAATATTATCATTACTCATTTCGAATAGGTTTAGACTAAGTGGTGGCTTGGTGATTTGATTTCCTTGCTAAGCTTTTCTATCCTATTTTACCGCTTATCCGTCAGATACATATTGAACCCAATTAAATGTAGATCCCTGATGTCTTCTTGAGTATTAAAAAACTATAAATAATAAAATATCCAATGTCCTTCAGTAATAATCAAAATGAGAGTAATACAAAATCTACTGAGGCGTAAATCAGCTCTTAGCAAAATTGTGACACTTTAAACTTTTCAAGGCATTTTAGTAATGAATTCGTCAATATAGGAATTGCTAACACTTGCCTTGATTACTTTTGGAAGGTTCTGCAATAAACACATTTCAGTTGTAAATTATAAATTTATTTGCCATGGAAATGCAATTATGACTAAAGAAAGGCCTTTTAGATCTGTTGATTCAACACAATTCTTCTTAAATTTGCCTGACAATGTACCGCATGGTAAGGGGAACATTTCTGGTCTCTTTACTATTTGCATTTGTTGATCCGACATTAAACATACAAAAAGCCATTTTAATATTAGGTTAGCTATTTATTCCTTATTGCAGCATGGAATGACACACAAGAACTTTACGCTTTCTCAACACTCTAAATCAAATTAACTGTTCAACACAAATGAGGCATATGCCGGAGAGGTGAGGAATAGGAGGAGAGATGGCCCTGATTTTGATGTTATTTGATGGCTCTGTTTCATCCGGATTTAAAAATGGTGTATGTCACCACATAATGTTATGATATTTATAACTTGTTGGCATAATGCTTAAGTTCCCCGGTCTGTTCTAATGGATGATTTGTTGTAAAATATTGTGCAGAATATAAATACAAATATTTTGTACATAATACCTCGGACTGAAGTTTTAAACTTGTTTCTACATCTGAATGCAAATACACTTTCCATTGGGTTGTTTTGAAGTTTATATTTAGCTCAAACAGGGCCATGTTAATTAAGGAGATGTTATTGTTACTGAATATTTTCATTCTGTTGCGGCTTTTCCGTAATCGTCAGGTGTGTTGGAGATGTTCTGTGTCTGCACCTAGGATAATACAATTGTTCAACTTTTGGTTTGCCTTTTGTGCCATGTGGTTTCACCAGATGACATTTATATGCACAAGGTGTGGAAGGTCGTATGTCCTTACCCCTGATATCTGCTGTCATTTTTCTCCACATTCAATTGTAAATTTCATAGACAATACAACACACATGTTGATCACTGTACTTGTATGTTTGGCGTTTTTTTCAGCCATGCCCTTTCCAATCGTATATAAAGGCACCAACATAAATTCCGTAGTAGAAATATTCTAGTCTGGGATTGTAAGTCTCTAGCTTACTTCTCACAATATGTATTTTCTTCTAAAAGAGTTCCAGGACTCCAGAGTATAGATCATACAAAAGGAGTGGATAATTATACTTGTTGGAACTTTTAGGATATATTTTATTACCATGATTTATTGCACAAATCTGGACAGTATAATTAGACAGATTATCAAAGAGTCTCGATTTAAGATTTAAAGATGAATAGAAAGTGATAGGAAAACTAAAGAGACAGAATAAGAGAGATAAAAAGCAAATGATAAAAACAGGCTAATACTAATGAAAACGCAGTTGATTAAAGAAGATCGAGACTGTGCCAGGACGAAAGCAAATGGAGTGAAGACAAAAGGAATTCGAGCGAACGTATAAAAGGCTATTCTTACATAAACACAGGTCGAAAAAGTTCATCGTGCTAAACATCAGAGAAAAACTCCTAAGAGAGCAGGACAAATATTTTATTCTTTATGACTTTGTTATTGTAAAGTGTGTTTCCGACACGTCTTCAGCCTGTAACCTCCCACCATGGCATACTAATCCTCTTCCCAACTTGCAGGCTACTGAATATAATTTGAGTTGGAAAAATGTCGAACAATCACTAGAAACTTGACCAGAGATGAGCTACTCTTAAATGGTCTCCGATATAAATATATAATAAAAGTACTGAATTTGAAGATCTAAATGCAATAGTGCAGAAATAATTTATTGATAGAAACAGAGGCAAAGTCATTCACCAATTTCTCAAAACTGACTCCACTATCTAACAGTTCCGTACATACGTATCCTAGTGGATGAAAGCTGATAAACACGTCATGTTTTGGTTTGTACGTCACATCAGTATTATCTGCTCAATGATCTAATTTCCTGTATGTTATTTGTCAGCATGAATGAGATATTGAACAGTTTATATCTTCAGAATATCACCTTGATTATCAATCTGCTTTCAAAATGTTCCTTCAAACTTTAAATAGTATGATTATATCATATTTTTGAAACAGAACCAATTGAGTTTAATTTGTTCAATTGTTGCTGTTTTGTTTTAGGACGTTATTGAAAGAGTCTCTAGGTTTTGATTGATTTGAGCCTGTTTTTGGCAATCTGTAAGTGGAGCAATGACGTTATTAAAGCAGAAACTTCCTTCAATTAAACAGGTATACATAAATATTTTTGACTCTGTCTCTTAATTTAAATACAGATTGTTAAAGAATTTAGATGTGCAAAGTCATGCTCAATCTGCCGAATCAAAAATGAAATTGAGGTATGACAAACATACAACGATAGGACAATACAACCTGGTGTTTTAGGTTTGGCTCTATGACTAATACACATAAATCCTCTTCAGGCTATGTAGTCACTTCCCTGTGCCATTTAAATGAATGTGAGTGACTTCAATTAGAATATAAATTATCATGTAGGAAAAAGTAGAAACAACTCTGCCACATTAACAAGTTAAAAAATATGTTGAAAGAGATACATGTATAAAGTACCCAATGCAGTTAGCATACACATACAACACTTCAATGAATGGAGGAAATCTGATAGTGGCTACTTTGAAGTGACGTATCATCGCATTTCTAACATTTTGGACAGTTTGGACCAGAAGAGATCTCATCTGCTAACACAAGATCAGAAGGACCTGACAAAACCACTAAAACAAGATGGACATTTCTTTCGCAGATATTCCAAAAGGAACAAATAAAATATTTAATGACGTTCAAATATTCTGTAACAAATCAATCTGAAGAATTAAGATCATAATTGGGGTGTTAATGACGTCATCTAGGCAGGCACAAGTATCTGTGGTTCACCGTATATTGCAGTGCCGTAACCAGATAATATTTCCAATTGTGTCTATAGATTACAGACATGTTAAAAATGTCATTAAAACAGATTCGCTTACAATTCTTAGAATCGACGAGTGCATTGTTATTATGTAATTGAAGCAGCGATGTAGAATATGTGAGTCAGAAAGTAATGAATATCCAAGGCATCCATTATTTTGACTCCTTGAATGTTTTAACAGTTGCTAATAACATGATTTCAATGAGAATATATGTCAAAAAAGTTTATAAAACAGGGCTAATCATTGTACTCTGTGGCAAAAGCGTTTCTATGCAATCGATCTCCAAAGAAGTCAGTGAATGTAATACTTGGTAAATTATGTCTTTATATGACGTTCTAGAATTTTTTTCTCCTCGGAGAGGAGAGTCCAGGATTCTTCCAGATACTCTACCAAGTGTCTTTTTAGACTTATCATCAAACAAATGTGATGCTGATTCTAACAATTATGAGCGCTTTGGCATCCAATCCAATGTTTTATTTTGATACCCGGAAATTTGTTCAACATATCCCAAGAAAAACTGGAAATAAAATGTTGTCGTTCTGTCCATCATGAAATCATTTATGAATTTTTGTTTTCTACGCTAGGTTTGGTTATCGAATCCACAATTTCTTTGGTTTCCATCTTTGAATGGCCTCTAAAACAAATTATATAGAGTCATTGATTTCCAGATTATTGTCAAATTTGACATATATGATAACACTTACTCTTTTAGGCAAAGCCACTGTAATCTGAAATGTGATAAGGTATGGGGCAGAATTTATAAGCTAGAAATGTTCATCATCTCTGCCTTGGTCTGTCATAAAATCAAATACCCACAAAGTATATCATCCTGCATATTCCTCTTACAAAATCATGTTCTTATAGCTGCTATATGATGTGTCAAGTAACATGTCAAATAATCGTGATGGAAAAAAAACGAGTTTGAATTTGGTATAATAAACATGTTTTTGCCCGTTTTGAGTGCATTCTGTTTTACACTAACTAACTATAGTATTTTAGGTGACTAACAAGCAATTTAAAATAATTACTTCAGCGAAAATGCTCTGCTGCAATTTCAGGATGATTCTGTCTGTGTGTGGTTGTCTTTGTCTAGTAGCCTGCTTGGATTAAACGGCTTTTTTTCAGGGATTTATGGCGCATATCTTGTAAGATGCCTTTGTTTTCCTTGCTTCAGAACTACATTTGGGATTGTTAACGAATACAATTCGTGGTACATCACTGAAAATGTAGCGAGGGGAAGAGAAGCGTTCTTCAATTGGAATTTTTTTACAGTTTCTTTGACATCCAGTCAGACACGTGAAGAGTCATCCTTTATTGTAGTATTTTATCTTTTCCTACATACATGAGGTTACGGATCTTGCATGTGATGACATAAATTACATTCTCTGTTGTTCACGCTTTGTTTGGACCATATATGCTTACTTTTGTACTCATCTGTATGTGTCTGTCTGTCCGTATGTGTCTGTCTGTCTGTATGTGTCTGTCTGTATGTATGTCTCTCTGTATGTGTCTGTCTGTCTGTATGTATGTGTCTGTCCGTCCGTCCGTCTGTTCTTGTCTATCTGTATGTATGTATGTAATCTTTTTTTTGTTGCAATTTGTGTTAAATCCAGAACACTTTGACATTTGTGCTTGATGTATCTCACATGTGCAACGAATGAATGCTTCGGTTCAAATTTGGGAAAATAAATTTGCTCTCGTCAACAAATGATATGCTTTTTGCTCATTAGGAATACTATTTAATCACCAGAGGTGCATACAAGAGTTTGATATTTCACACACATTATTGACCTGTCTGTTTGTTGTTGACATTCACTGGCATGGATACTCTTTAATTTGAGCAGGTCAAACATTAATTAGATTATAATGAACATTTACTTCCTGGATCCTGTATGGTATAATTATTTTTTCAGAACTATGATGTATGACCACTGGTGGTCACTAGTAACAATTCATAGTACTTTATAGTCACTAAATCTGCATATTAACAACCTGACCTCGCAATGCAGTATGTCTATAACGATAGAGGTCTTAAAAATCAGAATTTCTGCACTGGTAATTGTGATTTATAACAGGGTGGATGACCTCATGTTCCCTTGAGGTACACGTGATGATAGGCATTACAATTGGTGCTGCTTTAATTCCCTTTCACGGTTCTGTCTTTCAAAGCTATTGCAGTTTCTTAGATCTAGGTATATTTAGTAAATCTAGATTTAGTTTGCCGCATCTCCATATGGTGACAAAAGTGTTTTGCAAAGTACAACAGAGGGGGAACTTTCGTTATGTTGTACCTACTGGTGTCTAAACTAAGAATAAACTTTGGATAGTAGCTTATTAAACTGAGATGCTAAATACGAGTGTATTATTTTTCATTATATCTTTGATTTTGCAAATACAATTAATGATGCGGGTAAATAATGTAACAGCTTAGTTAATCCTTTCCATGTTGGCCTATTTTTATCGCCATTACAAAGATATATGACAATCAATACTAAATTATGATATATCGTAATAAAATGTTGTGCTTGCAAAGATGTTATTTTGTTGGGAAGCATATTTTATAAATGACAGTATAAACGTACGGAAAGTGTAATGTACTTGTAGAGTAGGAGTTGAACTCTATGTAGCCAGGAAAAGTCCACCAATTGCTCTTACACCGAATAACCAACATTTGCCATACAAAAAAGAACTAGTTAGTTTACGGCACGAAACGAATCTCTACATGGTAGCATGATAGGTTCAACATTTTGTTTGATATATGTAAATGATCTGATCGGTGAAATGCAATGATACATTTTGCTGATGATGTATGAGAAATTGATGCTAGCTGATAAGCAGCTAATGACCATCGATAACCTAGTTGGATGAACCTAACAATGTCAGAGAAAACAAATCCTACTTTGCATATCATCCGATAAACAATTACAATGCTGGTTAAAACTCATGTAAAAAATATCTCGAAACAAATAATAATGTGACTTTTGACCTAAGTTTCTAATAACCACTCAAAGTAAACATAATTATATGGATGCTGAAAATGACAATTTCAAATACTAAGAATGCATTTTAGATCTCTGTAAATGTCATGTAAGACACCATCTTGAACGTGCATCTTGTATTTGATCGATCAGATTGCATCCTTGAACTGCGAGTCCAGAGACGAGGTTCATATTAATAAAGTCGCTAACACACAAATTTCAAAGGGAGAGACTATTGTTGCTTGAAATCCCCTCATTGTAGCAGAGAAGAACAACATAAATGTGCATTGTCTCAAACATAAAAGGAACACATTAAATATATAGTAAGCGATAAGTTATTGACTCCTGACCCCAATAACACTTCACGATTTCATATTTTCAAGCGGTTTGTTGGACCTCGTCTTTGTCGTTGTTGTTGCTGTTAATGTTGTTATTGTTGTCAATGTTGTTATTGTTGTTCTTATTGTTGTGGTGGTGGCTGTTGTGGTGGTTTTGTGGTTGTGGTTGTGGGTTGTGGTTGTTGTTTTCGTCGTTGTTTTCGTTTTTGTCGTTGCTGTTGTCGTTGTACTTGCTGGGCGTCATGGCGGCCAGTATTAATAGTGGAGGAAAAAACCAGGAAATCCGCGGAAAGAACCAACGACCCACGAGA
>QKMX01001937.1:0-10642 GCA_003401595.1 Venustaconcha ellipsiformis
TGTATGTATGTATGTATGTATGTGTGTGTGTGTGTGTTCAAAACTAGACGATGACTCATTTTAATTATGAACACTCTCTCTTCTTTGTTTGTGTCGAAAGATGATAGTACAGCAGCGAATTTAAGTTAACTTGAAAGTATGATATACCTTTTCGAAATTAGATACAGCGCACATTTCATTCATTTGTTTATTGTTTAATTAAAAAATTAAAAAAAGCACGGTATTTTACACAAATGTCATTTCAACTGCAATGAGCACAAACATAAGATTTCATTTTTTTAAGAAAACAATAAAAAGCATTTCTGTATAACCGTTATTTCTGTTGAAATAATATTGTTTTTTAGTAATGTCCCCCTCCAGCTTTCTAGGGCATGGCAAAGATCCCTTCATGTGCCTATAGAAATCAGAACCTGACAGTAGTGCTGATCCACCTACAATAAAATGTCATCAAAAATCTTTTCTATTCCAGACCAATGTGTGCATTTTCATCACCAGTCTTGTTCAACTGCTATAACTGCCAAAACTTCTATTGCTTACTATCAGATTTCTTATCTTATGCAATAATAAAGTATAATGACATGGAACTTGGAAAGGCGGGGAAAATTTTTTCTCCTAAATTTGTCTTTTAATTCTTTTTACAATAGCATTTATGATCCTTTGAAAGTTTGATAAAATTCAGTTAAACCACTGATAAGTATTTTTGTAATTTGACCGATGATGAATATTCATTATAGTTAATCAGCAATAACCTTGGCCACTGCAGTATATAATGAACAACAGTGTAAAATTGCTATAACATAAATAATGTGAGCTTTATATGGGTGTATGAAACACAATTATTACAAAGCGTGTTCATTAAGGAAAGGTACATGTAGATGAAATCAGGATAACAAACATCATTCTTGTCCAAACTTAGGTAGCCAGTCTTGGCAATCATAGTTCTCAGTCATAAAATTTGGTTCTCATGTGTAATTGATCAGCCACCCAACCATGCTCTGCATGGCCCGATCTAGTATGTAAAACTGTACAAAAATCATGCACAGAAAAATAAAAAAATTCATGCACAACATTTTTACTATTATAATAGACACTTCCAGAGTAATCTGCAATAAAATATTATTCTCTCTTTGTATTTAGTTATAATACTACTACGGATATTCATTACAAGAATATGACATTAATGAGTGATTTTTAATGAATCTATTTACATGATATACCTTTTCTTTATTCCCATCAAAACATAATATATCTATCTGTATTGGCTTTGATATATTGGGAAGTGACTCTTAATTTTTCTAAAGACGGATTGAGTCCTTAAATTCATGGTTTCTAGCAACCACACAGTCCTTGAAATTTGGTATCCCATAAAGATAATGAGTTCATTTTGTACACTATTGATAGAAATATAATTTCAAAAGGAAAAAAACCCCACAAATATATTGATAAGTTTGTAAGTAGTCATGCTAATTTTGCTGCACATAATCTCATAAAAACTGTACAGTCTAACATGAATTTGTACAGTTTCTCCATTTAGGTGATGAATATTCATCATGTATTTGTTTTATCTAAACATTAGCTATTAATGAATCTGTAATGTTGTTTTCCTATGATAGTAGAGCTGATACACAACTGGAGTAGCTGTTGCCAGGATGCTGAATAATTATGTAATAAACATAGTATTACTGTACTTCTGAATCTTTTGTCTTATCTCTCACAAGAGATTTCGGTCTGAGTATGAATACATAAATCACATTATATAATTTACGGTTTATTCCGCGTCAGACTGCTATGTTAATAAGAAATAAGTGTCAGGGTCTGATTAGGTCAAGTGTTAAGGGAGGGTGGGGTTTCCACAATTTCAAAATGACGCTAACGTTACTTGAAAGGGCTCTGATGCAAAAGTCAATGTGTCTATTTAAGTGCGCATAATACTCAATACACGTGCGAAAGAATATGATGATGGTCAAATTTAAAGTGACAAGATACTGTACGTTTGTGTGAATGTACTTTTTTCATCTGGGGTGGGATGAGTTAGGGGGACTGAGTGTGTTAGATTGAACATTTATCTATGATTTTTTCTGTACCTAACTGCTATATTAATAAAAAATAGATTGGATTCTACACCTGACTGCTATGTTGGCAAGGAATAAGTTTGTAACACTGGATTGAACCACCAGACTAATATGTTGGTATGGAATAAGTGTGTCGGATTGGATTCAACACCAGACTAATATGTTGGTAAGGAATACTTGTGTCAGATTGGATTTAACACCAGACTGCTGTGCTGGTAAGGGATAGGCGTGTTAGATTAGATTAAATTGTGTTAAACTGGTTTCAACGCCAGACTGCTATGTTGGCAAGGAATAATTGTGTCAGACTGGATTCTATAACAGACTGCTGTACTGGTAAGAAATAATTGTGTCAGATTGGATTCTATAACAGACTTCTGTACTGGCAAAGAATAAGTTTTTGTTGGAATAAGTTTGGTTTGAATCTACATCAGACTGCTATGTTGTAAGGAATACACGTGTTAGATTGGATTCTACACTAGACTGCTATGTTGGTAAGGAATAAGTTTTAGGTTGGATTCAACACCAGGCTGCAATGCTGGTAAGGAATAGGTGTGTTAGATTGGATTCTACACCAAACTGATATGCTGGTAAGAGATAAGTATGTTAGATGAAACTGGTATATACATAAGGAATAAGTGTGTTAGAATGGATTCTACATCAAACTGGTATTTAGATAAGGAATAAGTGTGTTAGATTGGATTCTACACCAGATTTATATGCTGGTAAGGGATAAGTGTGTTAGACTGGATTCTATATTAAACTGGTATATAGATAAAGAATAAGTCTGTTAGATTGGATTCTACATCAAACTGGTATAAAGATAAGGAATAAATGTGTTAGATTGGATTCCACACCGACTGATATGCTCGTAATGGATAAGTGAGTTAAATAGATAATAGCCTAAAGATAGAAGATTCATGGACATACTGTAACAAATATCCATTTTCCAGCTCAGCGGATGTATTGCTATTGATGAGTTACCAACAACTACATGTACAATGCTAATATATCTCTTTGAAGTGCTAGATAAAATTGTTCATTTCTTCTTCTAACACATAAACTTTTTTCTTTATGGACTCTATCCACACAATTTACATGTGCAGACAAGCTTATTTATAACCAGTCTGCAACTTAAACATTAACGTTGTGGCATGACTACATGCTGAACAAAGGTTGCGTTAGAGAAAAATATATAGTAAGTTATTTAAATTAGGATAGTGTTATACTAACACCATGTCTTTTGGGATGTGGTCGGGAGGAGGAATTGAACACATATACGCTTTATTAAGAATATTTAAAATTCTCAGTCACTATTAATACAGATTTTATTAGCAAAATTCCTGTCTATTAAAAAATGTGTTACCCTCCTCTGACATCCATATTATTTTCTTAACTACAGTGATATAATTTCAAAGGCATATGATTATAAGTGTCTCCTTAGTTATTTACACTGGGTTTGGGACTTTTTCATTTAATTGCATCAGAAATAGAACATGCTTTATACATAATATGCAAGCAGAAAATTCGGTTTATTTTAGCGTGCATTTACCGAAATCGTTTTAATTTTGAAATAACCGCGAACCTAATATTAAGGGACGTAACTCTTAAGTCTCCACTCAGAAATGAGTCGGACCTGTTGCTATGCACTGGGGACGCCTATCCTTACTCTACACAATAGCCGCTAAATAAGCCGATAAACATCGGAACGTGTGAAGTGGAAAGACCCTCTGCATTATTATATGTTTTAACGTAAGTAAATTATCTTCTCGGCCGGAAGGTTTGTAGACCGTAAAGTAAACGGCTGTTTGTATTCCTAGTTGAATATTTGTGGATTGTTTACATCCGACTGGGACTCTATTTTGACCGACAGGTATACAGTGAGGTATATCGAACAAAGACTTGAAATAGGATCCAGTTAAATAAATAAAAAAAGAAATGTTTTTTTTTTTTTTTTAGAAAACGCCTCAGTGCTTTAGTTTGGCATTTCATTATATATTCTGGTTAACTAATTATATTAAGTAGTCTGAACGGAGTAGGATTATGAGTATTCTGTGGAAGGCATGATTATAGGTTATAACCAGCTACCATAAATACCGGTAGAATGTAATGTACGTAATGGTTGTTAACGACACGTCAGCACAAAAGTGGTCACATAGTACCAACAAAACGTTATGTTACAAAATTGTAAAGACTGCTTTTAGGCTAAGATTTCTTTTAATCATAAAAAATATCCTATGCAATTTTATAGTTGCTTAACGTTTACCTGTAAATAATAATGTACTATATATAGTAACATTATTATACGTAATATATAGTACATGTATTATTGATAGGCAATTTACTAGCCACGATAGAAGCCCCTGTTATAAATACGAAGCAACAAAACACACAACATGCTGTCTTGACTCTCATGGGGTGCTCTACAGATACTCTGAACTTCTGAGAGTGGTGAACTTGTTTGAATTTGCAATATGAATAATGGATATAATGTTGTTATACCTATGTGTTATTTGTATGTGCTGTGGTTGAAATTTCTTCAGATATTGTACTTGTAGAAACTAATTTATCTAAGCGCACAGCGCACCAAAATGACTTCTCCCATGTGCTCGAAAACGCCCTCTGAATTAGTCTGAAGTACACTATTCTCAGCAGTTATTATAATAGAGTAAATTAAATTTGCCAGACTATACACTACCAGGGTATAAAAGTGCAATGGATAGATTCAAAATTATGCAAAAGTTACCCAAAAGTGTCATCATTTCCTTTTGTTGTTGTTGCTGTTGGTTTTGTTTTTTTTTATTGTTTTTTTTCAAAAATTTTTTTCTCTTCTTTAATTTACGTCTGAGGTTCCGGAAGTGAAAAGGACCAAACAGATCTATCAGGTTCTTAGCTTTTAAGAAGTGGACATCTGAAGTAAGGCCAATCTGTATTCTCTATCAACCATGTTACACACACCAATCATGCATCAAAAAAAGGGAATTAAAGTTTCTTTTATCATTACCATAGATGTCTTTTGTTTAAATAGTCAGAATAACAAATGAGGAAAACAGGGGAAATTCTTTCTCTTAAAATATTAACAATGTGCAAACCGTGCATCTTATTCGGATTGCTTTTGCGTTCTTTCATGGGTATTAGATACGGATCAACTGTTAACTGAATTCAACTAGTCTCTTCAGCTATAGAGTGTATAGCGTGAAACAGACTATACCCTATCCGAGAGTTGGCGTTAGATGACATGCGTCAGATTTTCTAGAAGATTTGAAATAAACTCCGAAACAGTATATAAAACAATTCCACTACACAGAACATTTACCAAGTTAGATTATAAACAGGAGACTACTCTTGTAATGTGGACAGTTTCCAGACAAGACTCATCTACAATGTAACTTTGATAAATAGCCATATAAACACCACGATCGTTGTAAAATCCACAGCCAGAGAACGGGATTCATTGCCTGCTCTGTACGGCAACGAAACTCGTCAACATTTATGCTCACACACAATACAAAAGGGTTTTTTTTTTTCTGCACACAATTCTGTGACGAAAATATCTTGTCTTTCAATTAAACTTAACTGAAAATTGCATTATACTGAAACGGATTCCAGCATTTCACAGAACTCACCCCCCATTGCAAGCAAAAATCATACTTTATTTTTCGATTAAAGACTGCAGTTGTTTGATACTTAAGATTCGACAATGTATACAGTAAGTAAGAAGGAGCTGTTTCATTTCATCGAGTTCTTAATTTATTTGTAGCCTTTTAAATCTTACAGATGTCTATGCACGCTTGTCATGGAATACTGGTAGCATGAAAAATATACCTGGTAGATTTCACTAATCAAGCGAGTATAAGTATTGTTAACATATGTCCAGTCAATGGTAGTTAGGAATCTGAATCTGTTAAAGACACAATCAGTGATTAGTTTAATGATTTTATTCAAATTGTTCCAAAATGTTTATTTGCTGTATAGACTGGATGTTACTAGATTTAAATTCACTATTTATACAGTAAAGTCTGTGGCAAGCTATGCTAACACTTTTATATCTGATAGGATAAAATTCAACGTTTCGTGTGTGATTTTCAGCGATAACATTTCTATTAGTAATCTGAAACAAAACTGCCAGTGACAAAATTCGTTCACAGTTACTAACGTAAACTCCTATACAAGGTCATGTCTTAATAGAACATAAACTAGAGCAACTGATCAAATAGCACCTTTGATATTTTGACATTTGCAGTCCTTGATCATTTTCCATCACCACCTTTATCATTTTCTTTCTTTCTTTCTTCTGTCTTTCCATCAATGTCCTTTTGCCACCTTTTTCTGTTTTTCTAACACATTAACCATTTATTATTTTTCAAAAAAAAAATCTTTACAAGATTACAGTAATATATATGCAAAATAGTTAAGTATATATTTAAATATTTTTTTTATTAAATAAATCAAAATTTACACCGAGATGTATGATTCGCTAGTAAAAAAAGGATTTTTTAAAAAACACTTTTAATACTCCTCCTAGGTGGAAATTAAAATATTTTGATAGTTTTGGTTCTTTAACAGAACAATTAGACTTGGCGATTAGGCTTATGAAACAACGAAACTCATTTCGAAACTGAGTATATAATCTTTTCCATAGACCAAGGCCTATCAGCGTCATGAACAGAGATCAATTCCAACTGTGATAGAAACATTGTTGGAAACATTTCATTTATATTAAAGAGGGGTAAAAAAACCCAAGGTATGAGATGGATGCTTGATGTTTAGAGTACGTTAACGCTGCATGAACCGCATGCCATCATCTCCTTTTCAACTGTCCTTCGCCGTTGCTCCATGGTCCGACTCCTTTTACTCTTTCCGTCTCGTGTCCAGCGCAAAGTTATTCTGGGTACTGGGTCATCTACGGATGCGATACATGATGCTATTAATACACTGTAAAACAGACCACATTCATGGAGTGCATCCAGGGGAATAATTAAAGTTTATTAAAAAGGCATCTAAAATGTAAGCAACATGCATATTGTCAGCCATCGTAATTGAGATGATACTCGTATTTTATTTGATTATCAAAAGGCTGATAAAAATCATTAAGCTTTGCTTGTCTAGGTTTGTTCAAATTTTACATTTTGTTTTCAGGGTGAGTAGATGTGTCAAGATCGTGCAAAGCACTATAAGAACAAAGACAAAGTAACATCAAAGTTGTTCAAGTATTGAGCAAAACATCACAATATTCTCGCATTGTTCATCAGGTAATAAAGTAACTTAGCTCAGTTGTTATTAATCTATGCGACTTTTCTATGTAACTCTTCCATGGCTACATTAATCATCATTGGTAAGCCTAATTTGGATGACATGCCTCAGAAAGAAAGTTACTTCCCATTGACATATCGCTCTCGTATTATGATTGCTTCTGTTGCCACTGTGATATATAGCAGTAGTAAACTTTGATACTGCTGCAGTTTCGATTGCAACCTCTGCAAGACTATGGTTTGGTTTACACCCCAAAAGTTAAAATACTTTTCTCTTCTGATAATATGTAAGTGATTTTGTTTATACTTTACAGATTTCAAAGTTTAGATAGTCTCATCCTACACAATTCTCTTTTCATTTCTGTAACCGTAGTGAATCTTGGTTAATGAAAGAAAGTCGGTTTACCTCTACGTCATCATCAGAAGGTGAATCGTGTACCACATGCGGGTCTTACCCTCAAGATCAAGGTCATCGCACATTTCCGTCGGCAGTTCAATTTTAATGCCAGTTCATAGCTCGATATTTTATGTTTTATTACACCTTCCGTTTGACTACATATCTGTAAAGCTGTGTAGGATTAACAAATGAAACATATTACACGTATACACACTAGTGGTATTGCCTTTAAGGTCAGGGTCACGGCTCAGTAGTTTACGTTTTCGATCACACTTTCCCTTCCTTTTAATAGCTTTAACGCCGTTTAAAATTGAGGATGAAACATGGTATACTCGTAAATTATCATTAGTAAGTCTGTATTATACTTTATTGTGGATCGTATATTCAGGGTCATGGCCATGGCTAACGTATATTCAGGGTTAAGGCCATGGCTCACGTATATTCAGGGTCAAGGCCATGGCTCAATACTTTAAGTTTTCCATCAATTGAAACTTTGTGTTGTTGTACCCTGTCACTAGAAAGCTTGTCATATACCACGCTGGAAGTTATATCTTCAAAGGTCTTTATATATAATATTTGGACTATGTGTTGTGAATCATCCTGTTTTCCCTAATTTAAACAAGGTCAGAACCACAACGCAATATCTGAGTTTTTTTTCCATCATACTTTCTTTTGTGCTCAGCAAATCGGTTTCATTTTGGGAGATATTCATCACCAGCACCATATTTTGTAGTGTAGTTTATCTTCAAGGTCAGTCATATTGTTGCATGTTGAATTTTCCGTTACGCTTTCGTTTCCATTCGTAAATTTTAGAGCCATTTGAGACGAATGTATGAAACCTTTGCATAACCATTTTCAAAGTCAAGGTCATGAGTCAATAATTTATGCATCAGTAACATTTGTCCTTCCGTTCAACGTTCACTAAAGCTTTAGGTGAATGAATAAATCCTGAATATCCTTAGATAGTTAATTAATTAAAGTGCTTGTCCCTAGAAGCATTGTCATAGGTCAATATTTTAGGGAATCTTTTGTGTTTTAACTCTTTGAATTTCAAAATTCTGATAGTTTCATCAATTTTAAATGCAGGTGTTCATAATGTATTTATAGGGAACCATGTAGATCGTCTAATACCTTTTATCTACACCCCCCCCCTTGTGTTATCCAGTTGGGTCTTCTCTGTTGATGCATTGTAGCTGTTATCGAGCCACTCAGTTAGATTTGTAATACTTCACTCAATTTTGTTTGCTATTTTAAGTAAACACTTCCATATTGTAATCTACGTTCTGTAAAGCACTTCCCACGACATATGTTCTGAATAGGCTGAAAGGTATTCCATGTTTTCCTTTTCCAACTGATCTTTAACTTCTTTGTAAAATTATTTCCATCTTTATACTGTATATTCACATATTTTTGTTCTCTTTAAAGATTTCTATAAAGCATAGAGTATGTCATCTTCCTTTTTGTTCGCGTTTTCAGCTCAAACGTTTTGAAACTGATATGTTTTCTCTGTTAAAATGTGTTTGTATCCATTGTTAATCTTTTCCTGTGCTTGCAGTAGTAGCTAGATTAACGACATATCTTAGTATGGCTGCATTTGAGTAGGTATACATAGTGCATTTGGTGATGGCTTTTTTAAATATTGAATATGGGTGAAGCCTATGTTGCAGCAGCAATTATTAGTTATGAATTGTCTTACTACTGAGCGTGAGAATCGGTAATACATCTTACTGATGTATTTTGTATTTGCAAGATACAAAGTGGAGATAAGAAACAGTCATGGTGTATAACTACAAGAAACAACGCAGTCCAATTGTACCTATGTACACCATTCTTGGCACAACTGACGGTGTTCTTGAGAAAAACGGGAGAGAAACAAGAGCAGCAAAGCAACAAATCAGAAAGATTGAAGATACACCAGGTAAGGCTAAGAACCCTGCTTTCAGGTATCAAGTGGTGTTGTTTTAAACGTTCTGTGTTAGAACGTAAACAATTCTTAAAATTGGAAGAAAATAAATCGCATGTATGCACTTAAAATCCTAATGAATGTTTCTTCATCCAATAATTCCTTGCAATAGTCATAACTCTCTCTTGTGCCATATATAAATAGTGCCGCAAAGTTAGGAAACTACATACTTACCTTTGTAATTCTATTGCATAATGGAATTGAGAGTGTATTGCTTTCAATTCTAAGCAACAGTTGTTTGACCTTTATGGCAACTCGGAATACTTTTGTAAAATGGAGTAATTTTTCTTAAAAAAAAAGGAATTATCTAGATATTATACATCTACATGTATAGTAATGTGAGATATGAATCAATGTATTATACGTTTTGGTCGTGTTTTGTGGTTCATGAAATAAAGTACTAATATTCAAATTGGAAAGGCTTACGGATGAATCGTACAAAAATAAAATAAAAAAGACCATGCAAGTGTGAAATTATAGTTCATGATGTGTGGTAATTAGATGATTAGAGATATATTTTTTGTAGTGTTTGTGCGTTTAAGAACCCTTCAGCAAACAACAACTGTTGTATTGAAGTGTTAGAATTGGTGAAACAAAGGACTTCAAGATAGACTCACACAGGTGTTTGATTCACTCAGTAAGACCACTTGCATGTAACTGTAATGTCAGTTTGATTTTCATTTTATTATTTTTCTACATAGGAAGCTGGCTGTTAGCCATCTTCAAATTCTTTAAAATATTACTTTTTTAATTAAAAAAAAATCTCAGACCATTTCTTACCTGCTACTGACTTCTTGTGGCCGGTCTCGATGCTGAGGTCCCCCAATTTTATTACTTTATCCTCCCAAAACACTGTGTTTAATGACTTTATCAATTCGTCGTATATTTCTAAGACAGCCTCCAGTATATAGCTAAGGCTGTTCGGATATAATAATAATAATAATAATAATAATAATAATAA
>QKMX01001968.1:0-10384 GCA_003401595.1 Venustaconcha ellipsiformis
ATGTCTAGCACTGGGACATCATGCCGCAGACATGTATCATCATGTACAATCCGGTCACATTATCCTGACACCAGGTCGACCACTGCTAACACTAACCTCTTAGTGCTGTTCGCCAAGCGAGGCATCTGCTAGTATCATATTTACAAGTCTTTGGTATGACTCGGCCGCGATTCGAACCCGCGACATTCTGCATCCGAGGTGGACGCTCTAACCACTTAGGCCACAGGAGCTGTCCAGTATTATGTTAATAAGGGATGTGATCTTCTATATTAGGGCACTGTATAGACTTTTGCTGCTTTTTAGAAAGGATGGGGCTAGTAAAGCCCGTCAAATCAACCCAAGCTGACTTCAGCACAATGCGAGCAATCAAGGAGAACAAAATTCGACTTTATAATGAGTTCCAAGTGCGAACAGGTGGATTGGATTTTATGACTATTGGTTAAATACAAACATAACATTTTCTGATGCGGGGACATAAATGCAGGTTGAAACAGGTCTGACCAAGGCGATACAGGGGTTAAAATACTGATATGTCTGGCAAATATTGCTGCCTAATGTGCTTGTTTAAAAGTAAAAAATGACTAAAAGTTATGTGCATTGATGCACATATCCATATGTTGTGGTCAAATTTACATAATGTTGCATACTCTACTTGGTCGCACGCCATTAATCTTCAAAATTGTTTCTGTAGTTGTCCATGATTTGGCGCTCGCCACATTCAAAGCATCCTTCGCCACATCACTCTTTGGTTCCCATATGTGATGCCTTTGCAGATGCTCAATGAACATTTTGACGGACTCATCTCTGTTGTCGTAGTCTGAAATAAGATGGGCCATTTGATCCATGGAACTTCTGGCTTTCGCTCTCTCAAGCATCACGAGGCAGTCGGATTTGTTTCTTCTGCAAGCGATTCTAATGGCCTTTTTGGCTGATTCCGAGTTTGGATTCCAAACTTTGAATTTCTTCATGTGTTTGATAAAAAGCAAGAGGCGCCATCCACAAGACGTGTTCCACACAAGTTCTTCAAGCTGTTCCATTGATCCCACAACACCCTCTTTTTCGAGAATGCTTAATACTTTGAGGTTGTTATGTTTACATGCAAGTGACAATGATGATGTGGCTTCCTTAGATTTGGGGTCAAAACAAGAATATCTTTTTAAATGCTCTATGTAGAGTCTAATTTGTTGATGTTTCATCTCAGTGTCCTCTATCGCATTCTGTAGAAGATCCATGGTTCCAACAGCTCCCTCTGCTTCCAAGATGGACAGAACGTCCTTGTTCATATTCTTGCAAGATATAAGTATTGCAAGCTGTGCATAGTCACTATTCGGATTCCATGCATTGCGAGACTTCATGTGTTCTATGTATGTCTTTGCGCGCTGATGCGGAAGGTTTGGAATGGAAATCACATCGTTGAGCATATTCATTGAGCTAACAACACCTGCTTTTTCCAGAGCTTGAACAACGTCTAGGTCGCACTTTCTGCAGGCTGTCGCAATCAAACGTTTAGCAACAACACTTCCAGGGTCCCAAATACCGCACCGAATCAAGTGATCCATGTACAAATATATACTAGACTTTCTTTTAGACACTACATACTCTAGCAACTCCATCGTTCCAACTACGCCTTCTTCTTCCAAAGCCAAAAGCAGATCTTTCCGATTGCTGATACAAGCATATGCAACAGACTTTGGCAGGCTTGGATGATAATTATTCCAAGTATTTGATGATTTGAGCAGTTTTATGCCAGCTACCAACTGCTCTTTTCGAGTATCCTTACTGATGTTCTCGACTAGAGATTCAACAGGAAGTCTGATACCTTCAGCAACAAGGATGTCCCAGTTGACGTCATTTCTGAGCTTGAAGCTCTGCTCTAACACATGCACAATGCTATCGTCTTTTAGATCCCACATCCCCTCGTGTTTCAAAACGCCGATCGCATATTGTAAAGTATGACCTTGTAATGTCGACATGTTTTTCTTGAGACTTTCAACTGAGCTTTCTTGAAGCAATAAATTCCAAACATCCCTCCTTACTGCGTGCTTCAGGGCATGGGAGTAGAAATCTAATGAGTGTGGGTAAAACTGGCCATTCTGTTTCAAAGTTGTTATTACTTTGCTGGCCACTGCAACGTCTCCGTTCTTAATGATATGATTCAAGTCCTCCATCCGTAGTCTGACACCCGCACCTTCTAATATATCGACCAAGTTCTGGCGACCTAGGATATAGGCATGCACCAGAGCCTTTCGCTCTGTGCGTCCCTCCTTGTCAAACAAGTTCAAATCAATAATTCTCTGAAGTACTATCTTAACGAATGTTTCATTTCCATTTTTTATGCTGCAACATAGGTGAATTGCTGTAGGGTCTGTATCATGCAGAACCAATGATACAACTTGTCCGTGACCATGCAGTAGAGCATTGGTCAAAATCGCCTTCTTAGTTCTGCAGCCCCAGCAATTTCTCATATGTCTATCATCAACACCATGCTGACAGACTAAATACATGAGTAGCAATTCCCAGACAGGCATTGGTGGAACGTTGGGGCTCACACACAGTGCTGGCAGGAAGCAGCTCAACTTTCCACTGAACTGTTTAATGACAATGTTTCTGTGCATGCAGTAGTGGCACGTATCGAGCTCGTTCGTGGTCAGGAAATGTTGCACGATATTCCTCTTTTGAAAAACACTCAACAAATATTCCACAAAACCATAGTTTCTGAAAGCCTGGAGACAAGCCATGTTGATCACATTTCTATTTTCCGTCACCTCTTTGTAAACTCTGTCAATCAGGACTTCGTATATCTTCTCTGGAACGTAAACCATCATGCTAGCAGCAACAAAATTATCTCCGTTAACAATCTTTTCTCCTACGTAAACCCGTTGACATAAATAATCAGACGAACAATATCTGATAACAACTGCGCAATTTCTTACACTAAGAATCAAACCAACCGCTTCATGAATAATGTCATGGGAAAAGGAAATGCTGGTTTCAGTTGTCGTGAGGTAGGTTCCTGCCATGCGTCTGAACTCTGCCATCAAAATCATCTCGACCGATCTGTGACTGATACGAGCTCCAAGGAAAACTCTAGCTATGTCATTTGCTACTAAATGGAGATTCTCTGGTAAGGAGCCATCGTATAGTTCTATGACACCTTGAGAACAAAACAAGACTGACAGTGCAAGCAATTTTGTACCATCGAGTCTCTCAAGAGCATAGAGAAAATATTCCATCGGAGACTTGAAGAAATTGTGCTTTCTTTTAAATAATGAATCATCAATGCAGAACAAGTGACAGGTTTGAGGAAATCCCAATTTCCCCATAAATGTTTCAACACATTTAATCATTTCCTCATTGGATATTTCGATTGAATGAGAGTTGAGAATAGCCTGCATAATTTGCTTCTTTTCTCCATTGTCCAATTCGTCAGAAGACAAAGTCACTTTTGAATTTGTCATGAATATATGATAATTCTTCACCTTATCCCATATTTGTCGCATAACAGTCAAACCAATGGTAATGACAATACGAAGTTTGCCGTTTTTTACGCATGTGTCTATTTCCTCCATGTGAGTGTTCCATTTGTGGAACATACCTTCGTCTAGGCCGAATCTGCCGGCCAAATCTTCTATTAATAGAAAATCCACTTTCTCGAGGTTAATAGCTCTCCAGTCGTAAGAATTGTGCAAAATGAGCCGCCTTCCTGGAACGGAGAATTCCTGAAGGAGGTACAACGCGTTGGCGCTCTTTCCATCTCCAGAATGTCCTACCAAAACAACACAGCCTGTGCTTCTAAGTGCTGTCATCGCAGCTTTTGTTTGGCTGGTGGGGACGAAAGTCCTTTTTGCATCTAGGATATCCTCTGTTTGAGCTGAAGGAGAATAGATTATGTGATTAATGTACACGTTACATATTTGCTACAATAGGAGGAAGCTAAAACTGGAATTGGCACTTCAGATAGAAAGACCCAGCATGCTCTAAAACGTAATTAACGGAAAAGTAAATACGCTCGATTTTGATTGAAAGTCTGGGTATTTTTGTCGGAAACTTGGTTTCCTGTGCATGCAATATTAAAAGCAATCAAACGCCGAAAAAAGTAACTTATAATGAAATGTATGTGTATGTCATGTTTTTTTATTAGATTTTAGGGCGTTATGATTTCAATTTGGACCAAACCCATTTCAGTGGTTTTGCTTTAATACATTATGTTTTACCAGAGCTATATAGATAAATCACACAAACCAAACGGTCAGTCATAATTTTAAGCTCTTCTGGGCCTTTTGCATCAATATCTGCATCTATACCAATGTCTCGATTACACAACTTTTTGCCAGGGATACCAAACATCGTAAATGATCAAGACATAGTTTCGATTGAGCAAGTTTGTTTCGTGTGATTTGTTATCAGAGCAGTAACTGCACTCCAATCAACCCTCTGTCACAGAGTTCCTTTCTCTGCCAAGTTTGCACGCTATGGTCAGTTATGACTAGCTTATGCATTCATCCAATATAGTTATGTATGTAGGTTACAGCGTCATTTTTACTACTGCGAAAAATCAATTTTAGGATGGCTGTTGCGTGATTAGATTGTGCAAACATTCTGCGAAGAGGATGTTCAGTACTGAGTGTTTTGAAGTTCTAGAGCTAATGATAAGAATTGTATACTATTGTCATTGGATGTTCGCAGTAAAATAGGTTATATCTATTAACGTTTCTTTGTTTTGCATCTGCATACTAAATAGGAGTGACATGAATAACATACATTGGATTGTTTAATCTTCAGGCAAACATCCTTGAGTCAGAAGTTGCGCAAATAGTCAAGACCAAGCATGTCACTGAAATCTTTAGAACTGCGTCTAAAACTTGTTACTTTTCAGTTCGTAAGAGCCTGAACAAATATTATACAATATTCCTTAATGTGAAAAGAAATAAGTAGGTTTTAGATAATATAGCTCCAGTTTATTTAAGTCAAACATATAGCCATAAAGCTATTCATGTTGATATGACGTCCCACTTACTCTTGATAAACAATTTGCAAATGATGTCAACAGTAGAAGTCTATGAAAATGTGATTTTCCAAAGTTTAAAATACTTGTATATTAATGCATTGTCATTTTCCTGTTGGGATTCATAACGATAATCGGTCATCATCCATACTATGGCATAAACACCATCAAAACCCTGTACCTGACAAAAATTTAAAAAAAAATAAAACAAACACCAAGATAACTTTGTCAATTTTGCTCTTTTACATCTCGTCCATGAACATTGAATTCATCACAGGTGCAAAACGGAACAATGACATGATATGAGACAAATTTTCACAATCTCAACAGTCTTCATGATCTCTTGCTTTTAGGGGCAATAGCGTCGGCCTGATCGACTCAAATAATAATAACATGGAAGGTTATCGAGACGGGAACAAAAAGCATGCCCCGGTAGAAGGCTCAGAATTATCATACTCTTAGATACTGCGTGTTAGTCACCACTCTGACAATAAGACCTGCTCCCGCTTATATATTTGAAATGCCAAAAGACTCTAATTATAAAGCATGGACAGAATACCTCACATACCATATGAAGACTGGTAACTTCAGATTTATGGACTATTCTAGAACAAGAAAAAACAGATATAGAAAGCAAAAGATAACAAGTCCGATTAGTATTCCACTCAGAGAGCCTACGCAAAACAAAATAAAACCCATACAAGTATATCTTGCAATGAACACTCTAATCATAACAATGAGTGATTAATTTGTTTAGAAACATTTTAAACTGATTTCTGAATGAACGAAGTCATGAAAGAAATTTCTCAAAACCTAGTGACAAATACTATATAACGGCAGTGACAACTGAATGATCTTGTTTACATACATTCATCATGAATGAAAAGAACTTACAAGTTGCTTTGTAGCACTGAATTACCTGTACATAATAGAAACACTATTATATTCCATGTTTTCTAACGAAATTTAATAAAACAACCTGTTGTAATCAAGGCTGTGATTCATTCAAACTTTTCAAATGTTTGCATCTAAGAACAATATTTTTGTAGCACTTCACAAACTTTGCAGTTCTCAAGAGAAACCTGCCTGTCTGATTTAAATGTTACGAATCGTAAAGCGTTTCCATACGGTCTATATCATCCATCGAAGGGAATTTTAAATCAAAGACTCTAAAATTGCTACGCCATATATTTTCATTTTCCCAAAACACAAAAATATGAAGGCTTTTATCAGGGGGTTAGACTTCATATTGTGTCACTAAATCCTAATACACCTGTGTTCATTTTTTTCATGTCAGCAAGATAACGTGAAGAAGCACCATCCATAGATTTTCTTCTTTTAATGTACAAGATACAGTTCTTATTTTGATTCAGTAACATTCAGTAATTTCTAATATTTGTTTCAAATGGCCAAACATATTGATTTTTTTGAATAAATCAACGACACGAAATGATATGTAAATAAACATGTTGATATTTTGTTGAGATGATCCTATATCAGCTATCTCCTTGCATGGAAACTGCTAACAGTTTTTTGAGGGTACTCAAGCAGGATAAAACTTTCAAGTGTAATACGTATTGTTGTTCCTGACATATATGATAATTGTAGCACAGTTCATAGCCATAAATTGTGTCCAATGGAACCGAATGTTATGATATAGATAAGGCTATTATAAATTAGATTTCGTGTGCACTTTTGTGATCAAATTTTGGAATACTACAGGCTTCACAGCTAAGCATTTTTCCAATATTTAATAGGGATTATTAAAATAAACGAAGACTATATTTCAAAATGTAGTATTTTGAATATCTAAGATTAACATGTTTCTATGATTCATGCGAGTAGACACGTATGCAATAGGTGCCACAAATTTCAAACGACAGCTAAGCGATGCGTAGATTCATCCCAATAGTGAAGTTATGTTTGGGATAGGATGACGTAAACCTGATAAACACGTATCCATAGTGACTTACTTGAGGTGTAGCTTTGTTGTCTAGTATTAAGATGGATGATTTTAAACCGGTCATATTTATTTAAAACAATACATAACAAATATACATAACATTGTTAACTAAAACAATACATTGACGTAAAAATTACTCTTTACACTAAAGTGTACATTATAGGTCACATTTACTCACTTTACAAGTAATATTTTTATATTGTAGTTCTAATTACGATACATATAAATTCATGATTTCCTACAATGTTTAGAACAGATGGATCGTCCCACAGAGATCTGGCGTAGTTTGAGCATGAATAGTAGTAGTTCATGACGACCTGCTCTGGCTAGACATTTTAGAACCTAAGTAGTAGCCGAAAGTGAGAATTCGCAATCGGGTTTTTGAGCGCATAGGTTTGGGTTACCCACTGCCGACCTCAGCTTTCGATGTCTCACACTTACAGACAATACTTGAAGCCACTATCCAATGGCAGCCGGTCGTGGCTTCAGATAACGGTTTTCTAAACGATAAGCATGGTCGGTAAGCGGTGATCCTATCCTGAACACTCAAATCCCACTGCGTCCCAAGACCCCGCTTACTTCTACAGCCTAACCTAGAATAGCAAGTCGCTGATACTTGCTATCTATATTCTAGTTTGCACAGAAAAGTTGTCGCTAGCAACGTGGTGTTGTCTCTTGGTTCTAATTCTAAAACTGTTTTAATCGATAGAAGAGCTTAGCGAATGAAGTAGTTGATGCTTTGGCAAAACAGCAGATTTTTATTAAAGAGTTATTGACTTTGTCTAGTTCATCCAATAGTCATAGATGATCTCTTATCAAAAAACACTTGAGCAAGAGGCAAGTGCGACATCATAGGCTTTGTTACAGTAATATTTAGTTCAATCTTTGCCTCAGGGTTTCTGTACAGGTCTGCTATGTCCTTGATGATTATTTCAGATTGCTCTAAATAAACATCTACTATATCAACAATGACATCTTACATTATTTACTTTGAGTGAACAAGAAAAGATGGTAGATTCAAATGAAAACGCTGCTTTTCACAATGACAATGAGTACAATACAGTGGAAAACTCACACCTGCATTAGAGTGTGCGCTCACAAAAGTATATAAAAATATCATATCAAGACAAGTTGGCAAGATTTAACTTGTCGTAGGACTAAACAGCATAGCTTAATGACATCTTCTGCCTATTTACTGCCCTCGATCTTCCAGGAAGACGCAAGTTCATTAAGTTCGAATATGTTTTTATAGGATAAAAACAATATTAGCTGAACGCGACAAAATCACATCTCTGAATACCTCGTTGGTCCAGTTTGTAGTATAGCCTGACTCAATCATCTTTTGTATCTTGGAATTCCGCACCTTATCACATACGTTTAATTTCTGTCTTAACTAATTTGCTGGTAACGTCCTCGTTTTTTTGAATGTCACTCTATTGTGTTGGCGTCATCCCAATGCTTCTGTGTTTGACATTGTTTTACTTGTCTACCAGATGTTGCAAAAGGTTTACATACTTTCTTATCTGCTTTTTGTAAAGTGCTTCCACATCGCAGTTTTAGCATACGATTAAACTTTTTAACAGTCATTACTTTGCCTTCATTGAACATGAAATACTTATGTATTGTATTATGCTCAAGCCAGTTTTCAAAATTGGTGTTGTAAAGTTTGCTACCACGATCAAACCAACAATTGTATGCTCTGCGTGTTCTTGTTGCTATTTCAAAGCGTCTCTGACATTTACTTTTGAGTTGCAATCTTAATGAGTACTTGCTAAACAAGTTTATGATATTGATCAAATATTTGGGGCCTCTAGTAACTTCATGTATATTCTTTGAGAGCTATCAGTTCAGCAAAGCAAATGTCGTGAAGACAGTGGCAACAAATCTTGGAAAAATGTTTTCTGACCGGCATATCCAACTCATCTTCTAATCAGATTCGAAGCTTGTACTTTAATTGCATGGTGCCCCTAAAACAATTCTGTATTGGCGTTCTCTAGTTCCCTTTGACTTCACTGCTGATAGCTAATCTAGCGAATTTTTTCGCACCGATGTTTTAAATCTGGACAGTCTCAGTAGCAAAAATGTCATCTAGCTGGTTATGGGGTTCTTGACCAGGCATCAGTTGATCATTAAAATCGAGTTGCTGATATTATCATTAGGACTAGTGTCCAACCACTCTTGATCTTCGGCGGTCGTCCAATGAGTTTGTGAAAGTCAAAAGCTATCTCCATACGTTCTACATCGTTTACTAAGGGCGCAGTGCTAAACTATTTTATTGTCCTGACTACAAATATCATCAGCACAGGCATGCATCTATACAAAGAAAAAATATAAAAATGTTGCGGTTTAATACACGTGCAGTACATTATGTAACTGCGCTCTAGGGGTCTAGGACAAACACGGTCTTGCGTGATTCAGTACAGTTGCCTGAGATAAAAGCTTTGACAAGTCATGGCATTCTTTTGCCTAAATACTACACTGCGTCTTTAAGACAGGACAATTATTCTTAGTTTCCTGAACGTTATCCGCATTATTTCTGCACGATAAGCACAATGAAACTGTCATTATATTGATGATTAGACAAAACAAACCTTGTAATAGGCAATTAAGTAAAATATAAACATGCAGCGGCCAATGGTTTTTTTTTTGTCACAGCTTGGACAAAAAAGCACTTTAAATCTAGCACGTGATTGTCTACATTTGTCTTTTAGTTAAATTCTAGTAAGGTAAGTTGTCTAGTGTGGGTAATCCGTTGTGCCGTGATCAGATAAAATAAGCGCAGTAATGACCATAAGCTGAACTATGGACATGCCGAATCTGAGGGGAATTATAAACACCAGCCGTGCTCTGCACTAGAAGCATATTGTTTGATGGTGTGGCAAAGTATTAGACAAAAAGAGCCAAAATATTCTACAGCATTGCTATCTGGCTTGCTGACCCTAGCAACCCTATGTGTTCCAGAGCCATCAAAATAGTTTTCCATGTTTATGGCACATCATTTTTCATTCCTTATTTGTTTTAGAAAGACAATCCTTTAGAAAATACGTCGTTAAGTGACTTTATGTCCTTAAGAGCCTTCTTGGTATCAAAGTTGCTTATTGGCGTGGTGTTGCTGCGTAGTGCAAGCCCGTGCGCTCTCATGTTTTTACTTTTGAACACCAAAAGCTCCAGGCAACCGTTCACCAGGGCTACCATCAGCATGTAGTGGTAGAAGTAGTAAGTTTCTTTAGTTGCCCTGCGGACAAGTTAATTGCAATGTTTGTTTCTGTACCTTGTCGTACCGCCTTGTCAACATAAGCTTGTTGCTGCAAGAAGCAAGCGGTTAGCTGTATCGATAGCGGACAACCTCGCGATACGCAATCGTTGTGTATTTGCCCTGTGTTTGAGAGAGAGAGAGAGAGAGAGAGAGAGAGAGA
>QKMX01002049.1:0-11144 GCA_003401595.1 Venustaconcha ellipsiformis
GGTAGGTAGGTAGGTAGGTATGTAGGTAGATAGATACTTGGATAGATGGAAAAAGAGAGAGATTAAGGCAGAGAGTGAAAGAGAGACAAAGACAGATATGAACACCACTGGAAACTTGGATAATTCATGTAAACCTGATAATCCAATGCAAACATCAGTACCTTTCATTATCTTTATGTTTTATTTCATGAAATTATTTTAAGATTTTGATACTGTCTTTCAAATGATAATGATTGACAGTGATAATGTCTGATTGATTACATTTGACACCCAGGACCAGCCTTCTTTTTTTTTTACTATGTGTCATTTATATTGTATATTTACTCTTCATGTTTTAAAATAATTATCAATAACATTCCTTTTGTAAACTTGACAACTTATATATATTATTGTATGTTACTTTGTGTGAAATCTTTGTAAACTGAGATGAAAACAAGGTACAAAGGTTGTATCATTTGCCAAATATGTGAGAGTGCATCCTGGTAAGTGGTTTGTTTTTATTTATTTTTCTGATTATAGATCAACTTAAGCAGCATTTATTTACAGTAAATAATTGTAGGTAAAACTGAGAATAAGTTAAGATTTGTTTATATTTCATGTATGTAGGTCAAGCAGAAAAGCAGCTTTGTTAATTTCTGTATCAATATTTTCTTATTATAGGTTAAACATGGGATCTGTTTTGCTGTATTTTGTATATATTCCTGGATTGTAGAGCAACCTAGGGATTAGTTTGGATAATTTCTGTATATATGTATTGTACCTGATTGTAAATCAACCTTTGGTTAATTTCTGTAAATATTTATCTTCACTAATTGTAGTCAAACCTAGAGAGCAATTTTGTTGTAGTATGTATTTACTGATATCATCTGATCATAGGCAAAACTGAGATTGCTTTCTGTAAACATTTATGCTGCATATTATAGGTCAACCTTGCAACCTTTTTGGATACATACTTTATTTCTTTATACTATATGTTTCAAGGTCAACATGGGGAACAGTCTTTATGCTATTATTTTTTGTAAATATTTATGTTGCCTTATTGTAGGTCACCATGTGTAGAAATTTGTTTATTTTCCTGTATATTTGTACTTTGCCTTATTGTAGGACAAATTTTGAAGCGGTTTGGTTGTTTGTATATCACCTGATTGATTGGAGGTAAATGTGAGGAGCAGTATTGGTTGGTTTTTCTTGTAGATATTATTAATTTTATATAAATATTTGTATTACCAAACCATAGATGAACTTTGAAGTAACTTCTTTGTTTAATTCACATACTGTAGGTCAATCAGGTGAGGAATTTTAAAGTTTTCTGTATATATTTATATTACCTGATTGCTGGTTATGTAGAGAAGAACATTAATTATTTTTGTATATTTTTCCATTACCTGATTGCAGGTCATACTGGGGATCAGTTTCACTGTTTTCTATATTTGTATTATCTGATTGTTGGTTAAGCTGAGGAGCAGTTTGTATTTTTCTATATATATTTATATCACTTGAATGTAGGCCGACTGGAGACTCTGTTTGATTGCTTATTGTACATATTACATTAACTGATTGTTTAACAGGTTGAGGATCCGTTAGTTTTCTTTTTGTAAATATTTATATGGCATAACTGTTATTCAACCAGATCATCTGTTTTTTGTGTTTGTCTGTATATATTTTATAGCATGATTTTAGGTGAACCTCAGTAGTTATTAAATTGTTTAATGTATATTACCAAAATGTAGGTGAACCTGGGGTGCAGTTTTTGCTTTTTTCTGTATATATTTACATTACCTGATTCTTAGCCACCTTGATTAGCAGTTTGATTTTATCTGTACATATTTATATTACTTCCTTCTAGCTCACCCTGTGGAGCTGTTCAGTTTTTTCTTGTATATATCTATATTATATAACTGTTAGTCAACCTTGGGATAAATTTGGTCGATTTTAGTAAATACTTATATTGTTTATGGTAGGTCAACATGATTAGTAAATACTTATATTGCTTCTGGTAGGTCAACATGATGATCTGTTTGTTTCTTATGTAATATATTTTTATTGCATGATAGTAAGTCAATTTCAGTAGCAGTTGTATTGTTTCATGTAAATATGCAACTGTCAACATTGGGTTTATTGTTTCATGTTTGTACCTGAATGTATGTCAGCTAGGGAGCAATTTGTTTGTCTTTTACTTATATGTATGATACCTGTTTGTAAATATTCCTTTCACTTTGATTTTAGATTGAAATATTCATGAGTAGCTAGTTCATGTGCAAATTAGTGTAAAACAATCTTGCTCGCATGGTCTTAGCTGCATATGGCTAAACAGGTACTATTATTGTGTATAATGACAGATAATTTAGTATGCACACTGCTAATCGAGTCCTCTTATCTGTTATAACATAAGGTCAAATTGACAAATCATTGAGCAGGCACACTAGATGCATGAAGCTACATTGGTCCAATAATTTGTAATGATGTATCTTTGTTATTTGTTATAAGAAAAGGTCAGATTCACAAATTATTTATGTGACCAAGACTTAATTCAGAAGTGAACATCAGAAACTGAATTCATGTTGATTGATAGTTTTAGAAAGCCTTAAGTCTGAATTTTTCATATACATGTGCTTACGATAGATTTTGCATATCTTTCTATAAAGATATTTTAATTGTCTCATGAAAACATGTCATTTGTTATTGAATTCAGATTTTTGGCTTGGTCTATCAGGACAAATCAAACTGGTAACCCACCTATACACATTTGTATATGAAACTGATAATTGCATTGATAACTTTTTTTATTTGTTATTAGTCATTTTGTTTTTCTTTTTTGTGCATTATTTGTATTCTAATATTCTGTGAATATGTAGTAGCTTTCTGCTTACCTTAATTCTATAATAGATGCCTAGACTCCGAACAATATTTGTCAGAATATTGTATCTGTACATATATTGCTGTATATATATTTGCATTATCTAGCTTACAGACCCTAATACAATTATATATGTGTATTTATTTTGTAATGTTGAATCTTTTCATAATCAGTATTGGCATATACTATGTGTTGTATCCATTTTATGTCATTTTATTCATTTTATTTTTTATAGAATTTTAATTCCAGCAGTCATGTATCTAAGAAATTGAAAGCTATCAAGTAGCCACAGTTATATTAACATTGATTTTCATGTTGTGTTTACTGGAAGAATGGATTATGAAAAATTTTCATTTTTATATTCAAATTCAGGCTTAAAAACTAATGACATCTGATTAGTTGAGTTCAAACTACAGACCAAATAGGCATCATAATTTTGAGTACTCTATGTTTGGCATGATACTGTTTCTATAATCAGCCATTTATCTTCAAAACTGGTAGTGGTTTATATGTTTAACCTTCCCTTATGATAGTCCTGGTCTTTAGAGGTCAGATATATATTGTATTATGGCATCGATGTAAGATTGGTATTGATTTTGTATTCAGAGTGTAAATATGTATGACTTTAGTAGCCTTAAAGCTTGGGCAGCCATATATACTGGATGATATCTAAGTGCACTCAGATTCTAAATTTGTATGACTTTAGCAGCATCATACCTGATGCAATGAGGTCTGCAGGATATCTAAGTGTACCCAAAACACTTCATTTTGATGCCTTTAAAATAATAGATTTGCCAAGACATATATCTATAAAAATCCACTCCATTTGTGGCAAAGTCCTTCTTAGAAATTCAAGGATTCTACTTGTGTCTCATTTCTAAAATCTCAAAGATTCCAACACTTCTTTTAAGTTTTGATTTTGTACTCAAACATATATGAGAATCTTCATGACAAAATATAAATTGGATAATGATCTTAATTAGATAATTGTTAATTTGTACATCATAAATAAGTGATTAATATTTATGGTTTTTACCTGAACATGTTTGATAATTACAAATGTTTATCATTGACCTTGGAAATGACAATTATTGTATGGTTGTTCATAGGATAAATAAATGAGCTTAAATAAATCATTTTTAATCTCAACATAAATGAGAGATTAATTTCAAAATTAGAATTGATTATATGTATGGTTTATCATTACAATTACTGATTCTCAATTTTGTCAAACAATCTTACATCTACAGATCTAAAACAATATTCAGCTCATTTCTCTAAAACTGTACATGTATGTAACCCGAATGCATGTTTATCATTTGTAAACTTCTTGTATATTAGGGGTTGTCTTACAATTAGGACATTTCATTTTGTTTTTTCTACCTTTCATTTCATTATATTTTATAGCTACTAAGAACACTGTGCAACATTTTAAGCAGATATGTCTACAATATAATTGTTCTTGTTTGATCTCATGTGTGCAATTTCAAGAAGTCTGTCAAACTCAACCATTGAAATTGAAACCATTTACCAGTCTGAGTATTGTTTTCAAGTTTGGGCATATTTCTTGCAGCCACTTCATTAATGGACCTTCTTTTGAATCATGAGATTGTAATAAGTACAAAATATTGCTAATTGTAAATGCTTGCTTGAATTTGAAATAGATAAATCATGTAATAATAATTATACTGCAATGTCTAATAATTGCAAATGTTTGTCATTGACCTTGGAAATGACAATTAGTTTATGGTAGTGTATGTATTAACAACATGTATGCAGCATTGGTATTATGTAAATTATTGTCATTGAACATACAAGGGACAAATCATATATGATGCATTATGTAATAATAATGAAATTACATGGTTTGCTAAGTTGAAATGCCTGTAAGTGAATATGACAGAGTCAGCCATGCATAAATTAATCATGAAATACTAGCAATGATGCAATATTTGCTAAGTGATAATTTTTCTGACTGACAACAATGTATGATTCATCATGCAATAATAGTAGTATATTGTTTGATAATTACAACTATTGAGCACAGACCTCAAAATGGTCACAAAACATGCATGACTAATAATGTTATTTTAAACGTAAAATGTATTTAAGGTCTGCTAAGCATAAGTGTTTGCCAGTGAACTTCAGATATATAAAGCATGTATGAATCAGTTTTTAATAATAATGATTATGCAATGTTTGCTAAATATAAATGTTTACCAAGGATCTGGTGAATATTTGAGGGGTCAGCAAAGTGTTTATCATTTACAACATTAATAATAATAAAATGTTTAGATTTAGAGTTTTTACCTCATTTAGCAAACTATTTTGCTAATGTGCCTCTCAGAGGGATACAACAGTCTATTCCTGTAAACAATATAAGAAAGAATGAGAATATGAATTACTGGTAAATGTCATATAAATAGCTAACTTAAACTTTGCAACAGTTGTACATTTCCATCAGTGTAACATTCTTGTAGATGATTTATGCATATGAATTAAAACAAATTAGATACTGTTGTATTTGTGAGAAACACTATTGAAATTAGTTGAAATAGCCTGATCAATTCAGAATTTCCTGTATATGGAAATCTGTTTCAATGCATTAGTTTTTGACATTGGTTGTTTTAAACACAGGTCTGTTGCTGAACAATACACAGAGGCAGTATCAGGTATTTCTGGTTTGGACATGCATTTTATTAAGGTATAGAAGCATTGAATTAGGGAGGGCTTTATGGACATACATACACAAATGAAATAAATTAATTTGCTGAAAGGGAATAAATTTTAAGATTTAAACATGCCAGGAAATGGTCTGAATGGATTTTGCATAATGTTTGTTGTATCTTTTGTAGTACTTGCTGTATGTTGTATGATACTTGCTGAATGATTTTGGACAATGATTATATGATTAATATTAGTTGTATCAATGAGCCCCATACTGAGTAATAGCAGTCCATATTAGATAATATATAAGTCGGATACAGTAGTTTCCATGCCTATGTTAGCAGATATTTCTTCAGTTTTAACAGTACTATTAGTTTGAAAGTGATGCTGTTGCTGACACACTACACATAATGATTCCAAGCAGGGCCAGATTTAGGCTAAACAAGCTTAGAGCCTCAGAGTCTGAAGTAGACTCTCAAAATTTCAGAATGATTTTTTACAATTTTAGTTTCTGTTAACGCTTACCAAATAAGGCCTCTAGAGCTCCCCATAACTTAGGGCCTCACCATGTTTAAATATGGCCTTGACTCTAAAATAGCTTATCATCAAGATATACTCATAAGAGATTATGGCATTGCACATCAGATAAAAGTTATTATTTACATAGAATCATATGGGGTTTTGCATGGATAATCTGTTTTTGTTCTATGTAGCATGTCAGTGTTTTTGTGGGGTATTGATACACAGACAACCTTTTTTTAATGATATTGGTAAGATCATTATATGTTCTTTAATTGTGTTGCAGGTTTGACCGAATTGTATGGGATGTTATATCATTTGCCTACATGCTAGCTTCAGTATTTTATGTATACAATGACAGGCAATTAATGTATAAGTTAGGTCTTAGGAATGAGGCTTGACTTATAGCATACTATATGAAACAAGGACTTCATGTACTACTATTGTTTTTCACCTGCTGAGTTCTGTCACTAAGAAAAGCTGATGTCCAGGAAATGGCCTTCAATTTAAATTGTATTGAGTGAGCTTACCAGTGAGTATATTGCTGCAAATAAACTGAACATTTTCACTAAAATAATGTAACTGCTATATTATCCATATCAGAATCTTTAAGCCACTTGCCAGCTATATTTAAGCTACCCATCAGTTTTATTTTAGCCACGTACCATCTATCGGGATCAATGCAGTATGAGATGAGTGTCTTCATTGAATGACTAGTTGTTATTGACCGATACCATTATTTGTTTCTAAGACAATATTGGGTGTTTATCATGTCTTTCAACAATTTCTAAATGGTGGATAGGACACAAATGGATCTGTAATTTTCTAGAAGACTATTTCCATTTTCCATACATAGTGGTGGTTTTTTTTGCCATCTTCACATTCAAGGAAATTTATTCAATTTTATATTCAAGCTCAGAATGTGTGATACTGCCTCATGTATTATGCTATCACTTAGTTACAACAATTTATAAAATAAACATTCTCACATTGTGCCTTTGAAATAATGTTTTATATCTTTATTGATTTTTTTCCATTATTTTCCTTTGTGTTTTTTCTATTTTGTATAATTTGGTGTTGGGTAATTTCTTTTGATATCCTTAATACAATTGTTGGTGATGGTTTAGATCTTAATCTATGTCTTTGTTTTTTTTTATTTTGTTCTCCTAGCTTTCTAGCAATTTAGAGGTTTTTACCAGGGAGGCTGTTTGTTTGCTTTTGTTTTTTTTTTAATTTTGTGAAGCATGGTTATAAATTATATCAAAGAATTTTGAATAAAACAATTCAAAAACTTTATTTGGATTCAGACATTCCAAAATTATGTCAAATGATGCATTCGTTTAATCTAATAGAAAAGTTATTACATTTTATTTTAACATCATTATTTCATTTCTGAATCATTTCTATTCTTTGTAGTATTTAGACCAAGTTTGTAGGTAGGACAAACTGAACAGTAGTCACTTATTGTGAGTAATTGTACTAATAATTCTGTCATATTTTGGTGTTTAGCTTCATATACATGGTAAATAATGGAAGAGGTACAATTTGTGTACCTTTCTGGGGTTTAGACAATCTGGCAAGGATTATAGATTTAAGTTCTATTTAAGCATTTAAATATTCGTACAGCATGGATAGAAGTTGATATTAAAATGACAGAGAAAAATCATTTACAGGTTTTGGGATGTGACCATTATTAGTTGATTTGACCCATGCATGATGACCAGTTGTTTGTTAAATGGTATACAAAATACGCTGGAACTGATCTAGTGTGAAAAATGTTAATTCACGCCAATAAATAGCCAGATTACTAAAGCCTTACCTATATCACAAGCCACACCCCCACCCTCCAGATTGGCATAACCTAATATGTATCATGTAATAATAATAGTTATACTATTTTTGTTAAGTGTTGGGCAGTAAAAATGTTTGTCTGTGTGTGTATGTGTTATTGGATTTTGAACATAGCTTTAATAATTTTACAATCATATCAATATGATATCTGTAATGTGTCAGTTTATTGTGAAGCCTAACAGTGGAGCATCATACCACATACATGTTGCATCATGGTCCACCCAGTTACATTATCCTGAAATCAGGCCAATCAGTCCTAACACTAATCACATAACGCTGAATACCAAGGAATGTAGTTGCACAATTTTTGGAAGTTTTTTTTTTATGACATGGTCGGGATTTAACCTGTGACTTCCCAATCCAAAGCAGGTGTTCTAACCACTTAGGATATTGGAGCAGTAGTGAACTTGAGGGACAAACAATATATGATAAATCATGTAATAACATAAATAAAGTGTTCTCCTCATCAAGTAAAAACACTACACAGTGTTGGGTTTATCATGTAGCAACATCTATGGTATTTGCTTTATCATGTAATGAATTAAATTGTTTGCTTCATCGTGTAGAAACAATTGTAGAGCTTGCTTCCTAATGTAATATCAATAAACAGTGTTGAATTTATCATGTTTTAACAATATAGTGTTTGATTCATTATGTAATAAAAATTATACAGTGTTTGCGTCATCTTTGTAATGACAACAGTTATAATTTTTGCTATATGTAGATGCTTGCCAGTGAAACCAGAGAGACAAACTGTGTATTATTCATGTATTTTGTTCTTTAGTTCTGTTTTCTCATCTGGTTTGATCAATTAAACTAGGATTATTACCAGGGTAAGTTTTATTAGCATGAAGTTGGAATCTTACATTTTTTTTTTAAAGTTTTAAAATTTATTTCATCTGGTATCAGTAAAGAAACAATAAATACAGTACACATTTATTTTATGTATCTATTTTTGGATCCCAGGTGATGCTAATTAGCAGATTAAATGGTAATAACTGAGTTTGATCTTTCAATACAGATTTGAAAATCAATAGATTGTTGATTTATATTTGGACAAACTATAATAAACTTAAGTTTGATTTTTGTGGACATTACAAATTATTTTCTAAATAAATGATTCCGCAATGACTGATAAAGGACACTGAGATAATTTTAAAATTAATCTTTTTATCTTGCTTTCATGACACGGTTACATTTTGTGACTATATACCCAACAACAGACCCTCTGCAACATAATAACAGTGCAAATTAGGTGAATGTTTACGTTAATTTAAAATGATTCTGTAATTGTTTACATAGGTTATAGTATCAGATATAATATCCTTGATTATATATGATTCGCCAACCAATAGTAAAGTAGCAACTTTCTGTGACTGTATTATTACTCCACACCCAGATCATTACATTTAAGAAAATATGCATTGCCTTATTTTCACTAAAGTTTTGAACATTGCTCCTCAAATCAAAATTTGAAATTATTTTTCGTAAGCCATTTCTTATAATATTTAAGTTTTGACAAAGAGCTAACATATAGGATTACAGCTAACTTATGTGATCAAACTGATATCAAAATTTAAACAACCAAATCAAACATGGTTATTTTTTAATATTAACAAGTCTCAGCTTAGAAACAAAGTCTTTGAGATGTTCAGTAAAACTGGTGTCTGATATAGTAGATACAATCTAATTTAAATTGTTTAATTTTGCGTTTTGTATGTTTGATTGTGCTTTGATTTTCTATCATAATTTATCACATGTATAATCAAGTGTTGAATAAACCTAGTGTGTATACCATATAGTTGTTCTTTGTTTATATCTCTGCTAATTAACACATTTTTAAGGCAGATTTTTTGATACTGTATTAAGCAAACATAATTTAAGCCAAATGAATACTGTCTCAATAATGTTGTCTTTAATTGTAACTGTATTATTTATCTCCATTTACTGCTGCTGGACTATTGTATTTCCATATTTTTCAGGATGTTCATTAGCTAATACATATAAGCCATTTTTTTTAATGCTCAATGTATTACCTCTTCTGTTCAGCATAGCTTTAATGATGACAACTGAAGGGACTACAAATTAAGGAACTCCATGATAATGTAAATCACAGCACATTTCTTGCCCTGTTTTATGGAACTCTTGTTCATGGGGAGGGAGGTGTTGATGTCCGGACAATGTTTTGATGCAAATTGATAAAAATAAGTCTCTTGAAATATAGGTCAATATCACTTAAGAAACAAGAAACAGATAAAGTAAATGTCAAGGGAAGAAAAATGTATTCATTTCTGCATATATATTCTGAAGTCCCAAAAAAGAATAAATAAATCAAAATTTACCTGTAATCCCATGTTAATGATGGAATTCCTGTAAAACATTTACATTTATTCTAACATATTTCTAAGGACATAAACAAACAAACATTCGTCCAATGACATTAAGTAATTTTCTTTGTTCTGAGAAATTTAGAGATATTTTGGCAATATACCCTTAAAATGTGTTTAAATTTAATTATTCCACACAAATTTATAAAATGTTTAGTTGATTTTTATTGGAATTGTTATGGTGATGGTAATAATGGAAACAGATAATTTATTTCAGATAATGCTAAACTTGTTACAGCTGTGATTCTACCTAATGATGTGAGGCTCATTTTGACTAATATGATTTCTTTTGCATTTGCTATTTTATACCATTTTTACAAGTTAATTGAAAACTTTACATATTGCACCATAAAGCCAGTGTTTCTACATTTTCTTGAAAAATCTGATATAAACAATCCTCACTTCCAATGGTACATCCAACAATATAACATTGCAGGTAGTTTTATCAATATTCGCACTAAATCAATAAAGTTTAGGATAATGAAGAGATCATGGGCAGATGTCAAGGATGTGAAATTCCTAGTCGGTGCAAACAAAGTATTATTTACATATTGAATGATAAAATATTGTGTAGTATTTATATGCAATTCTTTGATATCTGGACTTCATCTTACCATTTTTGTGAATATCTCTAAACAGTGGGCAAAATGTATACAGAAATAAGAATTCTTCTTTGTATGTAAAACCAAGAAGATACATAGCTATTTGCTGTAAAGCATGATTTGATATTATTATCAATAGAATAACCAACATTGATGAAAGCTAAGATGTTCTTAATGTACCACCAAAAAAAGATGTTAAGTGTAGACTCGTACAAAAGTATCATAGAAAAGAGTGAAGACAACAAGCTTTGTAAATTTAAC